>JAGFMF010011611.1:5182359-5217006 GCA_019455555.1 Galemys pyrenaicus
GACCAAAAAGCAAGCACAGTTTCTTCACATGTCCCTCTGCTCCACGTGCCCCATCCAGGTCTCCTTGCTGTTCTCCATCTTCCCTTCTTCTCTTCTCTTTTCTGCAGAAATCTTCTTGAGCCTCACAGCCAAGTCTTTTCTCTCGTTTCTCTCTCCAATGGCACAGTCAGCACAGTCCATTGTTCAGATGCCCACAGCCAGTGTCAGTTCCCGTGTAGCCAGAACCTAAGCATCTAGCTCAGTGGAATGAGGTTAATATTCAAAAGGTATACCTGTGGGGCCTCGCTGGTGGCACAAGGGGTTGAGGCACAGAACTCTGAAACTACCCACAGTCACTGCTGCTTAAGTTCGATCCCTGGCCAGGGAGCTAACCCACATGGCACAGCAGACCTTTTCTGTCTCATCCACTGTTCCCCTCAGCAGTGTATTGCAGCAGATCTGTTCTGTTCCCCACTCAGTCTCTGGTGAATCCTCTCACCCCCCCTGAACCTCTGGCCTGTGCCCCAGCTCTTGTATGCATAAATAAATATTCAAAAGGTAGACCTGTGGATTTTAGTGATTTTTTTTTAATAAGGAAAAATACTGTATTATAGAAGGCACTACATAAAAGTTTGCTACTTTTCTGACTCTTTCAGGGGGAATTTAGGTATTTGATATTGCAAAAGTGGTATTTGATATTGCAAAAGTACTTTTGATCAGTAGATAATTACACTTTTGAGAACCACAAGTAGTGGTCTAATTCACCTGTTTTCTTGTATTTTTCTTCTCACATAACTATTTTCAACTTTTCGTTTCAGCCTATTATCTTTTTTATAATCTCAAAAGATGATTGTAGCTTTCCATGAACACCATTTAAAGCCTAGCAATCCTCCCACCAAAAGAAGCATTCAGTGAAGAAAAAAAATACATAAGGATTGAGCCAATTCTGTGACTGCTCGAATGAATTCTTTGAAGAAAAGTAAATGTCTATCATTTCTGCCTCACTTACTTTTGATTATCATCCACAATATGTTTCTTGTGGAAATCCGCACCCTGAATATTCATGGCTTTTGTACAATATATAAGGACGTCCCTGGATGACTAAGTGAAGATTACATTGGTGCTACTTACATCTTTGGCCACATGCACACAGCTCTGTGAAAAGTCAGCAGTACTGGCAAAGTCCACTGAAGATTTAGATTCACATAGTGTTACCACATATGCTTAGTTTCTTGACACAATGTCAGTCAGTTCAGAATATATCCCCAAAGCAATTTGTCCAAGGAGTCACAACCTCCAATTTCTAATTTGGAGATGATCATTTCAAAAATTTCATATGCATAGAGAAGAAATGGCATGCCCGGAAAGCTTCTATTTCACTCATACATACTAATAAAGCAAAGTCTGATTTCACCCCAAACTTAGTAGTTGGGTTCAGCCTACATAGTCACAGGTAAAATGAGCATCTGCTCTAGGTGTATTAACTACATGCCTACCTTCTGCTCTTTAGCCTTCTGGAAAGCTCATGCCCCTATCCTTCTGCTATTCAACTGAACAAAGATTAAGAACCTGGTATGTGCTGAGTGCTAGAGCACCAAGACCTGGTAGCAGAGAGATGTCCCTGTTTAGGAGTTTGACATTCAAAGAGTGACACAGCTAATTAATTATATGGCTACAATGAGAAATAGCATAAGGGAAAACAAAGCATGGTGAGAAGTGTGTGTGTGTGTATAAGAACTAAAGTAACAGTGATGAAGAATCTCTCTTAGGAATTTTGGACAGGATAAGCGAGCTAAATAAGCAGTAAAAGCAGTTAAGAACCTGTCTGGGAAAGCGCTGAAAGAGAAAGACCCGCCACAGAGAAGTTCAATGCAATTCTGCCTGAGGATGAAGGACAGGCGAGGCCTTATTAGCCATATTACAGATTCTAAAACTTTTCCTAAGGGCACTATGAAGGACTGAAGGGTTTTAAGCATAATGACAAGCTCTCATTTATGGTGAAAATAAGGAGTGGCAAGGTGGAGAATCACCTGCAGAGGGCACAAAAGTGGAAACAGATCAGTCAAGATGCTTTTGTGCCAGTCCATTGAGAGATAGCACTGGCTTGGACTTGAGTGGTAACTGCAGATGGAGGGTAGAGATCTGAAAAGGAGCCTGAATACAGAGTTGATTAGTGACTGGTGACAAGAAGGGGAAAAAGTCAAGCTGATTTTCAAATTTCTAGGTTGTAACTTAATATTTATAAGACATGGATTATATTATATATCATCTTTCCAATTCATTTGTGCATTCGACAAAATGCTGGATATATCTGGAGTTCCCAGCACAGCGATTGAGTGTGTCAATGATCTGATTTTGAATACTGGTTCTGTCTCTATTTATTGTGTGACTTTGAGCCAGAATCTTAGGCATAATTGTGGGGACCCTCAAACACCATTCTGAACCATTTCTGAGGTTTCCCAGATTCTACAGGTTGTGGCAAAAATAATTCATATCCCTACAGCAACTCCTTATGGAAACAACATAAATGCCCCACACTGATGAGTGGATCAATAAGATGTGGTACATACACACAATGGAATACTACTCAGTGATCAAAAAGATAAACATGCCATCTGTGGCAACACAGAAGGAAGGGATTGTCTAAAATGAGTGAGCCAGAAGGAAACATTAAATACCACATGGTTTCATTTATAGGTGAAGTACAGAGAAACAAAGAGTCTGACAAAGACAACTTTAAAACTGATGTTTGAAAGCTGATCATGGATATGAAGCATTCAGAAGAGGAAAAGGAGGGGAAGGATAAGAGTCCAGTGACTTGTGATGGAGAACTGTGGGTGTTTTGGTGCTAGGAAAACTATGGTGACCACACCTGAGGAGAGAAACTCTATATTGTGGAAAATCAAACAAGGATGTAAAGTAATGCCATGTCATTAATAAAGGAAAACAAATTGTAAAAAATAAACCATGGCAATACAGCATTGTAATGCTGACTCGGAAAATCTGCCTCACAAAAGCACAATGCTCCAAAGAGATGAGACACAGAACGTGATTATAGGAAAAGGAATGGACAATGAAACCGAAAGAGGTAATTTAATCTCTTCTCTTTATAATTAATTACAAGTTTCCAGAAAGAAAGAATTTCTGCTTTTGTTACATATTTTGAACTTATCTAGTACAATTTAAGTATGTTAAATTAAAAATCAATTCAGTTTCCTTGAATAGCAAAGTGGAATTCTGTAAGAAAGTCAGTTTTATTGCACATTTAAAAAATGTTCTCAACATTTTTACTATTTAAACATATCCTACTGGACTTAAAAACTAAGAATGAATATTCATGTAACATCAAAGGGGTTAGGGTATAGCCAGCAACTTATCTTTGGCCAAATTTCCTCAATTGTTTATAAAAATGCTGACCTTGCAAATGTGCGTTGAACAGGAATGAGACATACTATTTCTCTTAAATTCCTCTTTCAAGGAACAGGAGGTGCAATTGATAATAGCACCATATGCAACAGTTAGTGCTGAAAGTTTGAGGTCAATTTTGAGATAGAGATACAGAATATTCAATATGTCCCTGAGAATCTTGAAGCCTGGAAATGATATTCTTATTTCTCAGCCCTACGGATCTCAGAGCAGAATAAAGGAAGGAGATAAGGCATAAACCTTATAGAATGCAGAAGGGAAGGAGACCATTCAGAGAAGTCCAGGGGAGGGGCCGAGAAAGAGCCTCAGGAAGGAATTTCTAGCTTGGGGCAGCTCCAGTTTTCAAAAAAGAAGAGTCAAGCTATTGAGGCACAAAATTTATTAGCTACAAAAGATCTCAACATTCTGCTCTCTAGCGGTCCAAATCAGGTTACTCTACACGTGCCAGAGAGGCACCGAGACTGCGTAACATTTGCCAGTAGATGGCGCCCACAGCTTTTCATTTCCATCTCAATAAACTACTACCTGGCAGGACAAACTAAACTGACCATTTATGGATCTGATTTTACGCTACCTAGTTGTCATCCCATTTAAAATGGCCCACCTTAATTTTTCTGTTCTCCACTCCAACTCCTAGAATGGTCAAACCTTGACTAGGAATAACTAAATCATAAATTCAAATCTACTCTGCAAATGCTTTTGAGCTCTGTCTACCTGCCAAGCTCTGGAAAACATATCCATGAACGTCTAAAAAAAAAAAAAAAAAAAAAAAACCTGTCTCACTGTTATTTATATTTTAATGGACAAAGATTTAGAGAAATACTTGTAAATACAAGTACATTACAGCAAAAAAAATTTTTAAAAGATGTACTCACACTAAATTGAAATTAGGAAGGTGGGTATAAATAAATTAGGAAGGGGGATTTTTTTAAGAAAGAGCTTTGACAGTGGAGGGCATGTTATTTTTTTAAAGCAGTACATCCAATATAGCAAAGGGTTTTTAAAAAAAAGAAAAATCTTTTTCTGTGCTTTATGATTCTGCCTATGGACCACTCCACTTACCCTACAGAGTGGTGGAAAGAGATGGCACTTCCTGGGGTATGCCTTATGCCATTTGCAACTGAGTGCAGGTGCCCCTAGAACAGACTGTGGCTAAATGACTGTTCAGTCTCATTTTTCAACATAATTTGCATCCAATCTATAAGCCTCCCCTTCAAACCGTGCAAGAAACATTCCCATCTATAAATAAAGGTTAAGAGTGTGTCTTTCCTACTAGTATTTCAAGTTGCCTAAAAATAAAACCAACTACACAGTGATTATCTATGGTTCTTAAAATCCTCATTATACAAAACTAGAAGGGTGCAGACTTTTTAAAATTTCACTTTCTCTTTTAGATATTTTAAATCCACCCAAGCAATAACTTTAAATATATGTAACTTCTTTTCTTGATTCTCCCAAACAGAATGGTTGCTTTTTCACTGACCTAAATAAATCTATACTGACCCAGAAAATACCTACAGGCTAATATGGTACAATTAGCAAAGGGGAAGTCTCCCAGAAGTTGATGTTTTGCTTCACATAGATTTCTGTCAATGCCAGGTATTTATTTTGACTTATCCAAAATTACTTTTTCTCCTCCTGTTAGAAAAGAGAGGAGACCAAGAGTATGAGACTAAAGCGGGATTTATTGAAAAATCTGTGAGGTAACAACTCTGCAGGCCAAGAGTGACACCCCAAAATGGGAAGGCAGTCTTTTTGTAGGGTTAGGTTACTGCCGGAATTTTTTGTGTATGTGAGGGGGTCTCTCCTGCCAGAAGGGATCTGCTGGAATCATTTGCTGGTGTCAGTTTTATCTCTAATTCAGCTTCTCTCAGGTTGTGTGGGTTTTACAAAGGGCCTGTGTGTCCTCTCATCACCTCCAAAGTTGTAAGAGCAATCTTTACCCCCCAAAATTTCTCAGGAAATATTCCAGCACATCAGAGCAAAGCTGGAGTGCCTTTCTTGATCATGTCTGCTTGAAGTATTCCAGGAAGGATAAAAGCAGAGGAAACACTCCAAACTCAAACATTATGAAGCTTGTCACTTCAGCAATAATCCTAAAATGGAAGAAAATCTCTCATTTTATGAGACATGCCTGACTTCCTGAGACTTTTCCAGCATTTTCAGGTGAAGCTAAACTACCTATTCAGAATATAAGTAAAGCATTTAATTCTTGGTAAATAGTTTTGCTTGAGAAACCCAGGAGTAAAACAGCAGTGCTTGAAAGTATTCTGAGTTTCTCTTACAGCAGTTTTGGTCTGCTTTGGAAATCTTAAGTGGGATTCATGAAACAAAATAATGACAGAAAAAAGATCACTTAGGTTTAGCCTGATGGTTTATACAGGTATCTTAGACTATTCTGTTAAGATCATCTAGGTAGCATTGATTTTAAGGTCCTATTTGCATTTAGAATCTTTCTTCCAAGTCACTGGAATGCCTCATATTATAGGCGGTGATATTTCTCCTTTGACTAAGTATTCAAAGTATTCAAATAACTTCTGTAAAGAAATCTTCCTAGGACCTCCCTGCTGACCTAAAAGTCTCAGCGCAATCATTGTCTCAGCCTGAGTTCAATCCCCAGCCAGGGAGCTGACCTACACATGGCACAGCAGACCTCTCCTGTCTTGCCACTGCTCCCCTTAGCAGTGTATTTCAGCAGATCTACCTGTTCTGATCCTTACTTTGTCTCTGTTGAATCTTCTCAACCCTCACTCCCATACCTCTGACCTATACTCCAGGTCATCTACAAAATAAATATATATATATATTTTTTTTTTTAAAGAAAGAAACCTGCTTAGCTTTTCTAAAACAGCTAGAAAAAATTTTACTGTTTCCCTGATTATGACTTATTCTGTGAATTCTCCCCTCAGTCAGTGGGTTAATAAAGGTGAATAACTCCTGGGAAGATAGCTTTGATCGCATACCTGTGTATCAAGCATCACACATACAGTGTTTAATGAGCTTTGCTTTATCCATTTAATTTTTTATGGAGCACTTATTGACAAGATTCAGTATTTGCAAATATTGCAAAATGTGTTATTTCCCTGTGTTTGCATTGAATTTTTGTAGGTTTTCTATATTATCCCTATTCTATTCCTTTCTCTATAAAGATAATTTTAAAGGCCACTTCTTAGGTAGCTAAACATGGGTAAATTTAGTATCTTCTCTGAAAATCAGTTTCCTTAGCTATAAAATAGAAATAAAAATATCCACATCACAAAGTTGTTTTGGAAATTTAAAGTAGAATATTTTCCCCATTCCCCTTCTTCCAATTCATTTTTAGATTGTAAATAAAACTAAATTGGAAAAAAATAAAATTGATGGAAAAGACCAACAATATGCTAATACTATGCTCATATTTGCATTACTATAACTTAGATACTGAAAACTTAAGTTCTACTGACTCATTTAGTTTTTTTCACTTACTACCAGTAAAAGTTGAATCCCTTTGTTCATGGAAAAATAGTGAAAGTAATAACTCTTGTTATGCTTCTAATAACTACAAGGGTAAATAGGAAGGAGAGTAGATGTTCATAAAGTATATAAGTATATATAAATCCAGAGATCAAAAGGATTGTATCTTACTCTAGATCAAAAAACAATGATATATCATAATACTGAAGAACAATGACTTCCATTCAAAGATCAATTACAGCTTACATACCACCTCACTTATTTTATGAGAATTAAGAGTCGTATGAGAATGAGGGGTGAAGTTAGGTAACTCTGTAAAGCTATCAAGGAACTTGACAAATAGCCTCAGAATACAAAGCAAGACTAGAATATACAGGTGTCATTTTTGGAAGGGCAACTCACAAAGCTTAGAAGTATAGTTTCATTGTTAACACTACCTTTCCAGAGAATGAACTAAGGGTGGGAGTATTCTTATTACCATATAAAGCAAAAGCTGCTGAGGCTGTAATAGAGAAAAGTCTGTTCTTCCTGGAAATGTAAATTAAATGACCTAATTCTTAGATTCAATGATCCTATGAGGAAAAAGTAGCAAAACACCTTAAAGAAACATGAAAGAAAAAAATCACTTAGTGAGCAGAGTACTTGATACTTGGGAAATAAAATTAGCCAGATTACTCTCTTCCAAGAAAAAAATCTTTGAGAGTTTCAGAACTTGTCTCTAGACTCAAGTAAGACAAATTTTGTACCAGCTGTACACAATTCCATTTACCACTTAAAAAACACTTCAACAACTCTTTCACAAAACTGCTTAAGATAAAGCATTAATAACTTTTGCTATAGTTCTAGTAACTTAACTATAACAGCAGTTCTGTACCTGCTTAGTCACTGGTGTTTATTCAAAAATAAACCAATTTGAATAATTCTCCCCACACTGGATATCATTATTCTGCTCTACCAAGGGAGTATTGAAATCAGATTCATTGTGCAGAAAGCGTGTCCCGAGAACACACAAAAGGAGAACTTTGGATCACGAGTTGCGTCTTGAGTGTGTAGCTAAAAATGAGGAGCAAAAAATACATAAGATTGACAGCAATTGGGTAAGTTTTCTTCAGAGTGGAAAATTTGAGAGAACTTTCCACTGACACAAAACCAGAAAATAGCAACATTGTGAACACCCAGGAATTCTTAAAATGCTTCACAGGTTCCTAGTAATTATAAATACAAGTCTTGATTTCTAAGATCTGATTAAAGTTTCCTAACTGATGTTTGGTTCAGTTCTGGGTTCTCTCTTACTAGTCACAACTTTTTAAATAGGTAACTAAAGTTTACATTAAGAAAGAATATCTAAATTGTATTAATGTTCTCTTTTCTTTTTTTATTTACTGAATCATTTATTCATACAACAATAATTGAACTTTCAATTTCTTCTCCCTCAGAACATTTCTATTCCCTAATGATTCAACTTCCCCTCAGAAGCTTTATTTTGTGCTTTCTTAAACAGAACTATAGTGACTGCAGATGAGAAAGAAACAGTGTAAAGACAGATGAAATTGTTATTTAATAAAAAATGTATCTTAGTAAGTTCCCTCATCTTTAATCAAACTTTTTTCCTAAGAAATCCTTCTAACCAGATATTTCTCTAACTTTCTATTTAACAAACAATTATTGTATAATTTTGCATATCATGCATTATAATTGAAGGATTAAAAAGATATTGGAGTTATGTAAATGAATAAAATATAGCCTATGCCTTCAGAGACAAATTTTTTAATTAGGGTGACTGACTTATACACAATTACCTTAAGAATATAGAAGGTGCTAAGACAACCACAAAAAGAGGAGAAAGTCAATTTCTGGTCTATAGGTTAGATGCACCTAAGAATATCATTTGGGAACATTATTACATATCAAATCTTAATTATAACTTATAATAGAGCATTATTTCTACAGAAAACCACCAAAAATTACTCTGAAATACTTTCTAGAACTATCATTTATCATGAATCAAAGGTCTTTGTTTTGCTAATAAAGTGTTTTTTGTTTCATACTACTCTTCTGTTTCTTATTAAAAGTAAAATAACATATACATTCCATGTTCTTCTATTGCTGGAAGCTGCACTTATTTCAGTGACTTCATCAACAGTCCCTTAGTAATACTATGCTTTCTGCTACCAGAGTCCAAAAATCAATAGATAAAAACTTAAATATAACTAAATTGTTTGAAAAAATATATCTTCCCAAATTAAATGTAAATCTTGACCTTGCATCTGCACAACTTGACATCTGATTATGATGGAGCATTATGACTAGCAAGGTGCTGGAAAGTTCCTCCTAATGCACAGCAGCCATACCTGTAACCAGACATGTCTAGAGAGGAGGGGAGTTTCCAAAAACTTCCTTCTCCATCCCTCCAATAAAGAAAACAAACATGAGTTGGGGTCCAAATGGTGGGTGTGAAGGTAAAGTAGGAAGACTGGTTCCTCCCTATTGATCCAATACTTCAAAGAGGATAAATATAGGTACAGGCCAGTGCCACCTACAGCAGCATACACATACACAGTTTAAACTAAAACTCTGAGTCATGTCCAAATAAAGGGTAATTTTGCAATAAATACCAATATCAAAGATCAAGCCATTATACACCAGTTGATAAAAAAAAAAACTGACCTCCAAGGTTTGCAGAAGGGTCATATGCAATTTCTTTTTCAAAGAAAGGAAATAATCACAAAGATGAGCACAAAAAGAGACCATGCAAAAAAACAATGAAACAGATGGGGGTAGGGCGAAGAGTGATACACACACATACACACGTCTATGTATATACGTATCTATATATTTGTTGAAAATTATGCTTCTGCCCCTTATCTTGTCTGTTTCATTTATCTTTATGCCATGTGTTTTCAGATACAGTTTCTTTTGTTTAAACATGAGGTTTTTTTTCTAAACATTATTAGTGAGTGATAGGGAGCAATAAAGAATTTTTTAATATAAAGAGGCAACTATAACTTTGATAAGTATATTGGACTCAGCCAAGGGATCCATGAGATTTAGTGCTTAAAGATGTTTCAAGCAAATGCAGATGTAAAGGCCACTGTTGGGTAATGAAGTCCAGCAACAAGAATATAACCTTCCAGATAAACAGCTGAAAGGAGAAACAGAAGAGCAGTGAGGGGCTTACAATTCAGTCCAGATCAAAGACCTCTTCCCATGCTACACAAATTCAAGGCAGCCATTAACTACTTCGTTAAACTGAATTTGATGCTGCTACTGAAATACATTGCATCCTATTTGTATAAAGTTTAATATGGCTTGTCATTATGGAGTTTGGGCACAATTATAGGTATCAATTCCTTATCTCCTTGAAATCCTAAATGAAAATCTTCTTCATATATCATTATATGCTGAAACATGAACCTCAAAGGAACTTTAGTAACCAGCCTGTTCTTAAACTCAGTGGAGGTGGCCTACATGGCAAGCAACTGCTAATCCCTCCTCACTTCCTATTATCACAGACAGAAACCTAAGAATGACCCCAGTGACTCATTCCTATAAAATCCCCTTTCCTGTGTGTGCAGGAGCTGTGACTAAGCTGAGCTATCACTCCAATGAGCAAGTTACCACCTAAAACAAAGGGATCTTTCATATGTAATTAAGGTTACCAATTTGTTTATCTTAAAATAAGGAGATTTTTTGGTCAGTCCTAAGTGAACCACATGAACACTTTAAAAGAAAAAAGATTTTTCTGTTGGCAGTCAAGGATATTTCAGAGATTTAAAGCACCAGAAGGATTTGACGCGGGGAGATTCTCCATGCTGAGAAGAAAGTGACCCTGTAGGTCTTGAGAGCAGTCTCTAGGATGTGACAGAAGACACCTTCTAACAGGCAGCACAAAAATCAACATCACAGTCCTACAACCACAAGGAACTGAATTCAGGCAACAACATAACGCTAAAAGTGCATTCTTCCCACTGGTCTCCTGAGGAGAAACCAGTCCTGCCAACTTCTTGAATGTGGCCTTCTGAAACCCTCTATAAAGAGCCCATCCAAAACCCCACCCAGATTTTAGACCTACAAAACCATGAATGAATAAATGTATTTTGTTTTAAGCTACTAATTTGTCGTAATTTATTATTTAGCAATAAAAACCTAAGTCACTGGGCCTCCCTGGTGGCGCAGCGGGTTGAGCAACACACTATGAGGAAAACGCAGCCACTGCAGCATGAGTTCGATCCCTGCCTCCGGCCAGGGAGGGGACCCACATGGCGCGGCAGACCTCTCCTGCTGTGCCCGCTGCTCCCCTCAGCAGTGTGTTTCGGTCCATCTGCCTGTTCTGCTCCCCGTTCTGTCTGGTGGATTCTCTCACCCCACCCCCACACCTCTGGTCTGTGCCCCAGTGCTTGTATGCATAAATAAATAAATCTTTAAAAAAAAAAAAAACCTAAGTCACCAGTTTAAAACATTAAATCCAAATCCATTTTATTTTTGTGAACTTATTTTGTTTAATTCTTTATTGATATAACACTGAACTATGACATTGTAAGTTACAGGTGTGCATCATTAAAAATCAACACCTATATAGACTGCATAAAGTTTACTACCAAAAGTCCAATTCTATCCTTACCATACAATTGGCCCCTTCGACCTGGTTACCCACCTTTCTCTGTTTCCTTTCATAACCACCAATTGGTCTTAAAGCTTATTTTTATTTTGTTTATTCATTTTAGCTTTTCTATATATACAGGAATGAAATCATACTGTCTTTTTCAATCTGACTTATTTTACTAAAATTTGTTCAACCTGTGTTTAAAATTTGGTCGGAATTATATCATTTTCTTGTTTAATGTTATCACATGCTCTCTTGCAGAAAGAAAGTGAATTCTCCTTACCCCTAGCACAGCATACCAGAGCCTAGATAGAACTTGGGCTCGCTCACCTACATCCCTGGTTTCATCTATAGTGAACCATTCCCAGAGTGCTAAAAGAAATATCGGATATCATACTCTACAGAACTATCCTTCAAACCGACTCCTTTACACTCTAAAAATATCCAGACTAATTAGTCTCTAGACTAAAAGTCAAACCTACTTTGAATTTTTCCCTTAACTACTCCTACATTCGAGCATCTTCATAGAGGTTAGAATGCTTTCCAAAATAAACTTGGACAAGAAAAATAGTAATGTTTTAAAAATAGTAATAATGTTTTTATTTTAATCAAATCATAAGATTCAATGAAAGACTGATAATGTGAACTTTTTAGTAATGCAAATCTAATTTGCCAACCCTTTCAAATTTAAAAAGCTTTTTAAAAGTGGGCATTTTTAATTTGGGAAAAACAACTCTGAAAAAGATTCAGGCAGGTCCTGAATTAAATATAAATAAAATATTAATTAGGGTTGGCAGTGGCAAGAAAAATATTAATGAGTAGTTTTCAAAGAAGTCTGGAACCAATATGTAAAGCTTAATAAATGTAAATCTTATTCAGTGCTTTAATTGTGCATATTTTTCTACCTAGGGAATTGATATATTTATTTACATTTCTATTAAAAGTTGTGTATTAAAGAAAAGATTTTTCCAAGATCCCAAAATTCCCAGATCCTAACACAACTATTACCATAGTCTTATGATACACTCTCCATATTCCAAAAGAAAATTCGACTTCATTAAATACAAATTTTGTTCATCAAAAAATACCATCAGGAAGTCCTTCAGACTAATACAATCTTGATTTTGAAAACAGACAAAAGCTATGTAAGAAAATTTGCAATTCAATAAGCCATAATCTGTTTTAAAGTTCAAAATATGAGCAATATGATCTAGTTGAGTTCATATTAAAACATGAAATTTCAACATTAGAAAGCTTTTAATATACATGATCAAATTAAGAGCAACCAGCATTTTTCCAATTACCTCAATGAATTTTTTTTAAAACAATTGCTAAATGACACATTTTCAAGATTATTTTTCATAAAACTTAAACTTATAAAAGGAAGCAGTATGTTTCTATGGGTATAGCTAAAGGTGGTAAAACTACTCTTAGATTTTTTTAGTAATCATCAACCCAAAAATTAAGACTAAAAATGAGAGAGATTAGGGCATGATATACAGAGAACTCCAGATAAACTGCTGCTGTTTTTTGTTTTTTAAGCTCCCTGGTAGCTATATGGTGTTTACTTTATAAACACTATATTCTTTTGTTGGTAAGAGCTATTTCACTAAGAATAAGCACACATCAATAAGAAAATCAATGAAAAAAAACTTTTATAATGACCAATATATCAAAAGATCTTTGACAAAGAACGAAGATAAAAATTCTTCAACTATTATTTTTATGCCAAAACCAAACATGAAATGAAATTATTGTTGCTAGAAAGATGCCAAAGAACCTGTCTAAAGATAACTCACTCCCGCTTGCTCTCTGAAGCTCAGTCCTAGATGTTTCTCATTGAGAGGTGACCTGACAGCAGAGAGTACAATTAACTTTGAAATTGGAATCCATGACAAAGATGCACCTAAAGAGGATTTTGTTCCCAGTTCTCCCCAAGACACCCAGGATATATAACATTTGAATGATAAACCCAAGAATGTTTACTTATAACTGAGTCTCTGCTCTGTCCCAGCTATTTTACATTTATGTTATTTCCAGTCTTTCCAGTGATACAGGGAGGTATATATCTTAATCCCATTTTTACAAATGTAGAAACTAACATTCCATCATTTAAATGACATACCCAAGTTCACACAAAATAAATTGGAGGATGAAAACATTAAACCAGATATAATTGAATCCAGACTCTACGTTCTTCCTATTAATCCATCAGTTAGCTACAGATTGTTCACACAATAAATAAAAATTCTTGCTATCAAATAATTAGCATCTGTATAAAAGTATGCTAGCAATAAATAAAAAGAGAGTGAGTCTGAGTTAATGCTACGTTTTTAGGAATGTTCATCAAATCTAGACTAGATTTCAAATTGGCTATCAACAATATTGATTCACCAGTATGTATCCTTACTTCCTTTTCTATTCTCCCTGAAGAACCAAACTTGGACCTGATATCATATTAATCAGCTTCTTAGCATTTGCAGAATAAATTTTAAAGTTTGGCATCTTCATGGCCTTTCTTGTGAACTTCTGGTAGGAAAAAATTCCTCTATACTCCCAGCCATCAAAGTTAAAGCAAGAGGCAACTGTCCATTATTTTCCCTAAAGACATTTCTACTCTCCCCATTTGAGTAAACTTATATTTAGCAGCACATCAAACAACACTTTAACAAACATCGGTATGTATAGAATTTGTCAAGGCAAATGTAATTTAGCAGAATTTAGCACTGCTATCTTTTCATTTCTAATACCAGAGTATAAGTATGATTGTCTCATTAGAACCAAGATTTGAAACAGAAATGAATTGCCATCACCCAAAGACAATAACACTGCAAGATTTAAAGGAAAATGTCAGAAGTTAACTGATGTCAATGATTTGCTACATTTCCCAATAGTTGGCTACAAAAAGGGCTGTCAGTATTGCTAAGAGCTAAAAATCTTTCCAACTGATAGGCAGCATGAAAGGTCAAGTGTACAAAAAAGCAGAATATAATTCTGCATTTATTTCTATCCTTCCACCATATAATAAGCATCACTTGTTAGTCTTAATGTAATCAGGCTATACAGGATCAGAGAAGTCTCTTTTTTTAAGTTAATATAAAGATTAAAAAATATATACACTGTTGATCTGTAAAAACATTTTTCTCAAATGCAAATATGGTAAGTAGTACAATTTTTAAATCTTTAGACCACATTGAGTTACTTAACGATTTTAACTTTTTCCTTCATTCAATAAATAAAAGTGAATTTGACAGTTTGAGTCATTATTGGTAATAATGGATCTTATTAGCAACCAGCATTTTGCAGGCATTCTTAGGATAAATTTAGCCTAACTCCTCATGTCAAATTAGAGCGAAGAATTTGATATGTTTTTCTTCCTCTCCTCACATTATGACTTCTCCATTATTTTTTACTCTGTAAAAAGGATGGTGCAGTAAATTTAAAATGCTCTTGGGTTCTATAGTGCCCTTTAAAAAGCATATCCATGGATTCAAATAAGCATCCAGCTTTTACACCTGGAAACATGCTAGAATTTTACTTTACATAGAGCAATTCTATATCTCAAAAGATCTGAAAAGAACAGCAAATATAAGTGTATATACACATGTAATATTTAATTAATGACTTAATCGCAAGTGTCTAGGAACAAGACTAAAAGTTCTCTATGGAAAAAGTGTTAAAACTTTAGCAACAAACATAGAAGATAATCTGAAAAAATGGAAAAACCTATACTCTTAAATAAGATAACTCAAATTAACCTATACATTTAAAATAATCCTAAGCAAATTTTAATAGAATATTTTTAAGAATTTGATAAAGTTGTAAAATTTGTAACAATAAGTGGTCATTTTTCTAAAGTAATATTGTCTGGTATAGCAATAGAAGGATAGGCCACAGGAATAAAATGTTATAGACAAAAAGTGCACATGAAAAGATAATAGAGGTGAGACTACAAATAATAGTAAAAGATTATTCCACAGATGATGTGGGGATAACTGACTCACTATTTTGGAGAAAATAAAACTAAATACCTGCACAAAGCCACGTGAAGGGTTGAAGGCAGACTCCGGTCAAAGCGTAGATCTGAAGGTATCATGTAAAGTTAATGTTGTTGTAAAAGTGACCTACCTTGTAGCAGTGACAATTTCAGAAGAAATGTTGAAGAGTCTCTGTGACCTGAGAAAAAGAAACTCTTTTAAAATTTCATATAATGTAATCAGTAATTAACAATTAATTTGATGATGTCAGAATTAAAACTTTTAATAGATAAACCTTGAGGAAAGTAAGGCTGACACAAAATGATAAATTCTGTATAATTATGCTTATATGAATTACCAAATTCATGAAGCGACAAAGTAGAATTGTGCTTTCCAGGAGCTGCAGGAGGGGAAAAATTGAGAACTGTTGTTTAATGGGTACAGAGCTTCAGTTTTGCAAGATGAAAAGAGTTCTGGAAATGGGTTGCACAACAATATGAATACCCTTAACATTACTGAACTGTACAACTAAAAAACGATTAAGATGGTGTAGCGGTAGGAAGGGAGCTCAGGAGAAAGGTTCGGGATAGTTCTGGGCAGACGGGTCAAGGAAGGAGAGTCTTGGAGCCCTCGGTGGCTTTTCATGCTTTATTTAGTAGAGGTGGCCAGGTACATGACCGGCATGGGTGACCAGGGGGCCGGGAGGGCTGGCAGGCCTCCCAGCCCCGGGCACAGCTCACCCTCTCGGCTGCTTTCTTCTCTCGCTGCTGCTGCTGCTCCTTCGTCCTTTCGGTTCTCTTAGTCGGCTCTTGCAGTTCTGTCTGTTGGTCCTGGCGTCCTCATGACGCCGCCCATTTAAGCCCGTGTCCAAAATCAGGTGCATCCACTTGCGCATGCCCACCCTGGAATGCTCGCAGCACCACAGGTGTCCATCATCAGTGGTGGGAGGGTGGAAAGACCTGATCAACCTTTACCCCTACAGATGGTATTTGTATAAAATGGCAAATGCAAATTGGAACCATAATATTTTTTAAATTAAACTTTCTATTCAGTGAAGAACACCCTATTAATGATATGTTAATGAAATGAGAGAAAATATTTAAATTTCAAAAGTTGACAAGATACTAATATAAAAATCATGAGGACTTTCCAGTCGAGCAGGTAAACAGTTTGGGAGCTGTCATACCATCATGGCAAATAACAGGCTAAACAAACTGCAAAATCAACACTCTCCATAGAGCCATAAGAGAAGCAAGTTCACAGCGCAAATCTCTGTAGCCAAATTTTAAAAGACTGACGGGGTTAAACAGAGAGCACTACTAACCCGCACGGAAATCCAGGAACAGCAACTGCGTGGGAGCCAGTGAATGCTAGGTTAGGGAAACCTGAGCTGTAACTGACAAATTGCTGGAGGCTCAGACTGAAAAAGTCAATCACCAGGGAGTCCAGCATTTTTTCGAGTTCACCCCCAGATAGTCTATCTGATAAATATTGGAGGAAAAACCGTTGTGCTGCTGGTAGGAGTGAAAAGGGAACCATTTTGAAATGTTTCAGATCATTCTGTTCTTTACAAGGTCTGCTCTCAGGAGAAACTACTTAATCAGAATCTGTAGAGCTTTATCAGAGCCTAATTGACTAGAGGAGGGAAGGGAAACAACCAGCTCCAGCTGGATATAGTTTTCCACAGGGAGGAAGGGTAATACCCACCGCCCACCCATTCTAGTCCTCCCATCCTGCCTAAGTGGGAAGAGAAAGGACTGAGAAACACCTGTGTATTCCACAATCTAAAGATACAGGCTCACTGAAAGACTGATACCTAGCTGAAGAATTATTATCCCCTTTCCCAGCATCTTAACACCATATTTCTTAAGACCTATTTACAGTAATTTCATTTGCCCAGTATATCCTGGTGTCTAGCAAAAAAAAAAAAAAAAGAATAAGACAAAATAAAATACAAAAATCACAGGTGAAGAGACTATGCAAGCATCAAAACCAGGTAAACGTAAGGCAGGTATGATGGAATTATCAGAATGGAAATTTAAAACAATAATTCTGATTAATATGTAAGGGTTCTTATGGATAAAGTAGACAGTGATGCAAGAATAGATGAGTAATAAAAGAGTGTGGAATTGTAAAAACTTACAGAAATGTAGAGCTCAAACAGTGCAACAACAAATGAAGAATGCCCTTCACGGTCTTATTAGTAGACCAGACACAGCTGAGGAAAGAACCCTGACTTGAGGATATTTCATTGCAAAGTGTCCAAATGAAAAAGGGAAAAAAGACTGAAAATCTGCAACATATGTATGATGGGAGTATCACACAGAACAAAGAGTGAAAGGGACTGAAGAAACATTTGAAACAATAATGACTGTTTCTCCCCAAATTAATGTCAGACCCCAAACAAGATAGTCGCAAAGTTCAGAAAAAGCCAAGTAGGGTAAATGCATATAAATATACACACATCCATCTCCTGGAAATTCTACTTCTCATTCCATGAATTTCATACTTTATATAAACATAATCATATAGAATTTATCTTTTTGTGACAGCCTTACATTTCTCAATTTTACTATTAAAACTTTTAATTCTATAAATAGCAATCAAAAATAAATTAGATAAACACACACATACTCAAGCATACAATTACCGAATATAAAAATTCAAACATAAGGGGGAAAAATCCTGAAAGAAATATGGAGAAAACACCTTACCTATAGAGAACCTGTAGGATCAGAGAACTATCAGGTCTTTCCCCCCTCCCACCACTGGTGTGATGATGGACACCTGCGGTGCTGCGCGCGTTCCTAGGTGGGCATGCGCGAGTGGGCGCACCTGATTTTGGACACGGGCTTATATGAGCGGCGTCATGAGGACGCCAGTACCAACAAGCAGCCAACCAATGCCAGCAGCAAATACCAAGGAGCAGCAGCGAGAGGGTGAGATGCGCCAGGGCGCTCCAAGACTCCTTTCTTTACCTCCCTGTCTGCTAAGAACCATCCAGAACATGCCCTGTGCCCCTTTCCTGCCGCTACAGGACCAAAGATGAGAATACCATGTGACTTCTCAGAAAGCATGAAACTAAATACTTAGTGTTGAGAAGATAAAAACACCAATCTATACCCTGTGAAATTTTCCCTCAAAAGAGAAGAAACACAGACTTTCTTAGCAAACAAAAACTGAAGAAATGTGTTGCCAGCAGCCAGACGTAAATGTTAAAATAAATAAAGAGAAGAAAAGCACTTCAGATTAGAAATTGTGACATGCATAAAGAAAGGGACAACATTGGGAAAAAGATGTGAAAGTAAAATTAAAACTTGTTTTTCTTGTTCTTAATTGATCTAACATACAATTTGTTCAAATTGATAATAGCAACAAGGTATTCAATTCTATACCTGTACCCCTATGTTCATTGCTGCACCATTTATAATTAGTAAGACCTGGAAACAACCCAAATGCCCAGAAATAGATGAGTGGATCAAGGAGATGTGGTACATATACACAATGGAGTACTATTCAGCAACCAAAAAAGATAAACTAGAGTCATTTGTAGAAACATGGATGGAGCTAGAAGGGATTATGCTCAATGAAGTAAGTCAGAAGACAAAAGAAAAATATTGGATGGTTTTACTTTTAGGAGAAATATAAAGGAACCAAAAAAGGGATCAAGGAAAAAAATAGTAACAAAAAAAAATCACAACAAAAACAAAAAGACAAAGACAAATCAGAGGCACTTTGTGGGAGAGGGAGGAAAAGGGAAAGGGATGAGGGCAGAAAAAGCACAAGGGACTGAGGTGATGTGCACTGGTGAAATGGTGGGGAGAATTCCATGGGGACTACAGTTGATGTCAAATATATATAAATGAAGAAAAATAAATTTTAAAAGATATTCAATTTCATATGCTCATGAATGAATATATAGGTATATTTATAAATCTCATATGACTATGAGGTGAATTATAGCAATAATACAAGGAACAGGAGAGCAAAATTACTACTACTATTAATGTTTTTATAAGGTGTTTGTATTCTCCATGTAGCAGTATAGTGTTATTGGGATTAGGTTTGAATTAGTTGTAAATATATATTGCAAGATTTAGGGAAACCTCTATCTAAAAAACAAGTAAAACCAATATCCTAAGAAAGGGAAGAAAATGCAATCATATAATATACTAAATTAAAGGCAGAAAAAATGTAGAAGACAAAAATAGAATGTTACCAGAGTGACCCAAAACAAGACCCAATTACATACTGTTTACAGGAAAACCAAAAATGCTAATATCAATCAATAGTAAATGAGAATAGCTATTTTAATTTGAAACAGCCAACTCTAGCAAGGAAAGTTATCAGAAATAAAGAGGGACATTATTTATAACAAAGGGGTCAATTCTCCAAGGACAGATAACAATCCTTAATAAGTATGTGCCTGCCAACAGAGTATTAGAATAAATGATGCTAAAACTGATAGAATGCCAAGAGAAATAGATGAATCCACTATATTTGGAGACTTAAACATTCCTCCCTCAGAAATGAACAGATGATTATTAACGAACTGAAATTAATATGTTTACTGTTTACTCTGCCCTGCTTTGCCTTTCCTGTAGAAACTCCAACTTTTCTTCAAACTTTTCCCTTACTGTCATCTTCTGCCACCTGACTAAAACCAGGTACTTCTCTGTGGCTTTGTCTGGTTTAGGGGAACCCCCATCTCTGGTATCTGGTATTTAGTTCCCATCTAAGTGTCATTCTTGTACCCTCCCAGGGCTGCACTGACATTACTATCTCATATGCATCATCGACATTCTTGAAACAATCACATGTGTTCACTTTGTAAGAATATAAAAACAAATCAATTTGGACAATATTCATTTCTGTACCTTTTCATGCAAGCTTTTCATGCATATGTACTTTTTCATATGCAAGCTATAAATCAATAAAAAGTTTTCTTATTTTTTTAAATCCAACTTTTAAGTTAAAATTCAAGTATTAAGTCTCCATAAATACTATTTAAATATCATTTTCTATCAAAGTGTGTGTAGTTAAGACTCATAGAGCATACACATCATTCTCTGCAGCTAGGTAGATTATAAATCAGGAATTTCATTTCAGTATTTTTAAGTCAGTTACATTAAATAGTGACATTATTTAAATCAGTGTTAAAATTCAACTAAGAAGTATGTTTTCTTGGTTTGCTTATTTACAATAAGTCATAGGACGAAAAGTATAGGTTTGGAAGTCTGTCTGAGATGGGAACAGTCCTGTCTCCTTCAATCTTATCTCTAAAGCAGAGATAACATTTGCTTGTTGTGCTGGTATAAAAGATCTATGTAGCACATATTAATGCAATGCCCAGTATATATTGAGAAAATAATAAATGCACAACAATTATGTTAGTTGTTACCACTGTGTGTATGAATATATGTGCTCATCAGTATGACCTCATTGGAGAGTCAGCATCTCAGAATAGTACACTCCAGAAAGGAGCTTTCTAAGAAGGAAGTGCAACAGATAATTATACTTGATGGTATCAGATTTGTTGAGCATTTAGAAAATACATTAACAACAGAGAGAACACTGAAACAGATCCAAAAGGAAAAATGTAAATATTAACATTAACTCTTAAGGAAGAAATAAGAAGAAAACAGAATATCACAGTAAACCAATTGGTCCAACAGAAAACTGAGTCAGGAGTAATTTAAACATTAAAATTCAATATTAAATATATTATAGATAGTAAATAGATATAGTAATATAGATATATATATAGGCCTGTAAACTTGGCTTCTGTTTCTTTCGCCAGGTTTGATTCTACAATGATGTTATAAAAAAAAGTTGATCATGAATATTACTCATTTATACAACTTTCCAAACTTGTTCTAAATTCACTTTATTCACTGGGGTATCTTGTTTGTGGCATGTCTTGATGATTTATAGTCCTTACTACTATGACTATTATTATGAGTATTACTCTACCTACTTTTCTCCCCTAAAGACCTAAGGCATCATGTAAGGATATTAAAGAAACTCTACAGAGTTTTCCTGTTAAACTGATCTGAAATGAATTTCTTTAAATCTGAAAGCAGTTTCTGCAAACAGATAAAGAGGAATTGTGTACCTTGTTCTGTTCCAGTCATTATTTTGTCCCCTATACTCCCTAGTAGCAATTATTCCATAGTACCCTTTGTTCCTAATCTATTCTAGCCATAATAAAGAAAAAAGTTTATATAAAAACTTAACTTCCATGTGCAGATTTTTATAGGCAAGTTAATTTGACTTTCATGGTACCAAATAGAGTTAAAAATCCAACAATCACCTCTAGTTATAGGTCATCTCACTGGGTCTATTTATAAATTATGTTTAGTGTCTAATGTGTAAACATGCAACCAATAATTTCATTTATAAAATTAAGGTATAAAATTTCAAGTATATTTCTAGAATTCTAATTAACACAAGCCCATGACTTGAGCATTGGAGTCAAGACACCATTAGAAAAAGCTAATGAAAGGCCAACAGACTGCAATTATCTTTCAAAACAGGAGCATTTGAAGGGTCATTGTTATTTTTAAAGCATTTGCTATGTGATATAGTATACAGAAATGATAGGCTCTGTTGAGTGAAAGATCCGGAGCGGGGTGGGGGGGTGCAGGGAAGAGGGGGCAGGCAGAGATTTTGGCTGCATTTATCAATTGAACTTGAACCTGGTACTTAGTATTTGAGTATTTTTTTTAATTGGTGGATAAAAAGATCATGTATTCATTCTATTATACCTTATAATACGACAGAGAGCATGTCTGTTTTATAGCACACCTATACCATTCAGTCATCAGCATTATCATTGGGACTTGATTCTGTAGTGCTTTCTGAATCACCAAAGGTAATTTGGCATTCATATTACACTACATTTTAGTTATCAATTGCACATTATTGCATTCCAATACTTTGATAGGTGGTCAGTACTTGAGCCAGAAATAGAACACTAACAGAGTTTTTCATAGACATTTATTCTTCCCATTGTTTATTTAAACAGGGTGAAAATTTGTGTGCCTAAAGCTATACCAAGTTTGCAATTGTGTTTGGTCTTCTCAGTATTGGTCTATATACTGTTTTTAGAAATTTTAATGACTATTCGTATTTACAAATCAGGTCACTTCACACACAATTTTAAATTTGAAGAATCACTTGG
Source organism: Galemys pyrenaicus (assembly GCA_019455555.1). NCBI lineage: Eukaryota > Metazoa > Chordata > Mammalia > Eulipotyphla > Talpidae > Galemys > Galemys pyrenaicus. The sequence goes on from JAGFMF010011611.1 coordinate 5,204,981, forward strand.
AATAAAGTATATCTAACAATTCTATCCTCAGATTCCCACATGGTTCAGTGAGTGACACTGCTGGCTTCTGACAAAACACATGCTTCCTGTGTTTCTATGCTCCCTTTTTTTTTTCTATGCTGCCTCTACTCTCTTTTGTCCTTCCAAACAGATGCTGTTTCAAAGACAAAAGCAGTGACTTTACAGTGAAAAAATCTGAACACACCATCTCAACCAAGAGATAAAGTAACATGAGTAAAGGAACTTATGAACATATTTTTTTTGGGATAATACAAACAGATACAACACTGCCTTTCTCAATGTCTGGAACCGTAGGCACTGATGCCGACCTGTCCCTCCACTGATGCTCCTGTAAATGTAGGTATATTTTACCAAAAAATCTAGCCTGCATTTTTTAAAAATGTCAAGTCATAAAGAGAAAATAACTAAGGAGCTATTTCAGATTGAAGAAGACTGAAGAAACTTGGTAACTAAATGCAATAGATGACCTTCAATAGGATCCTGGTCCAGAACGGTTTTTCTTTCTTTTCCTTTTGAAAGCTTAGTCTTTGCTTTTGTCTGCTTTCTTGGTCACTGATAGTCTGCTTGAGGAGGGGAGGAGAGTACATAAAACTCCTTAAAAAGCTATGGATTTTTCAATTCCAAAGAAATTTAACATACTGGGTATTTGAAAAGATCCCTTATAAATGCCCATTCCTCCCCCCAACCAAAAAAAAAAAAAATTGTGCTAAAAACATGGAAACAAATTGAAAGTGAGATGAGAACGTGAATGGCAGGTAAAGAGAATAATCTTGAAAGAACAGTTTCAAGAATGGCAGAAGACGATTAAAGGGCATCACTGCAGCCACCTGCCAAGTCTCATCATCTCTAGATTAGCATGTGAAAATGATAAGAAAAAAATAGGTAAGTATTTCAGATGAAATGAAAAAAAAAATCTCAGCTGGTTTTTGTGGATTCTTTCAAGATAGCAGACATTGCTTTTTGTAATAGTTCTGGGCAGGCAGGAAAATGAAGGTCCAGATGTAAGAACCCAGCCTGGCCTTGGCTAGTGAAGAATCTTGGAGTCTCTTATCTGTTCTCTCAGTCCCAACTGGAATCTCCCCTAGTCTGCATTTTGCCTGCAGCGCTCTTATCCTGTTACAACTGCCATCTAGGTTGCCAGAAACCAGGAAAAGATCCTAGATTTATGATTTAAAACTTTTGGTGATACCTTCCAACAAAAGTCTTATTCAGTCTTAAAATTTTCAGCCTGTCATTTATAAATCAAAAATTTGCAGGCACAAAATTCTAAAGTCTGCAGTGGAGAAAGGGAATTGTCATTTCCTGCACTTCCTACTGTGTCTTCACAGTATCTTTAGAGATGTAGACACAAAGGCTCAATAATTTAAATTATGTTTAAAAACCCCAGTAGTTATGGTACTTTGCTTACTAAAGAGGAAACAATAGAACATTTGCTGAGGTGAACTGAACTGCACATACTTAACACAGTTTGAAATAAAAATCATTACAGTAGCATTTGTTTAACAAGAAGTTGTCAATAACCACATTAAGACACTGAAAGTTTCTACTGCTTAAAGACTGAGAATTTGAAATTAGGATGGAGATGGGAAGGGTGCAAGGAACAAAGAAAGCCAGCATTTCGGAGTGAGTAGAGTTGAACAATTATAAAGAAATGAGTGAATAAATATTTTTAAATTACATTGAGCATAATGTGCTCTGTTCTGAAACAGATACAATTATATATAGAGAAAAAGACTTTAATATTTTAAAGGCACATATATGTAGCTATACATATAGCTTCAAGAAAGAAGTAGGGTTATTAAAAGAATTTGAGAACAAAGTAAACTCCACAAAAATTGAGTACCACCAAGGACAAGGTGAGTGAGTTGCCTAAACGGAGCACCCACTTACTATGAAGACAATCCATTGACAGATCTGCTTGCTAATTTTACCTTCTTTTCTACTGTGATCAGTGAAAGGGAGCACTGGCAACAAAGTTCAAGCGTACTCACTATAGGCCATTTGGGATCTGACTGAAGTGAATTGATCATAAAAAGACTACACTCTGCTGAACTGAATTGATAGGCAGTGATCTACATTAACATCACCAGCAGTCAATCAATCCTTTTAAAATATTAACTTTTGAGAAAAGGATGACAGATGGTTAACACCATAGTAAAGAAAATAATGTGAGCCAAGGCGACACCACCAGTAAGCAAAACACAAAGTGGTGTGTTTTGCTTTCACCATGAATTCAGCTCTTGGCTGGGGCTGGTGATTTTCACAATGGAGTATGGCAGGTGGAGGAGCCAACAGAGCCCAGGAAGACACAAAACCTTTCCTGATACTAGAACAATCTTAGGAAACTTCTAAATAAATACCTTATCTCAACATATTTTCTCTGTATGTGTCCTTTTCTCCTAAGATAAATTTTTGAAAAATGAATCTATACTATAGTTATCATTATACATGTCTAACTTACCAGCCAAATGAGAACTCAGCAAAGAGTCAATATCTTATTCATTTTGTGTCTACAATTTCCAACACATTATGCACAGTAGGTAGATATAAAATAAGTATTTGTTGACTTGTCTCTTATAAAATTACTATGTACAACATGCATCTAAATGAGAGAATCTAAATATTTGAAGTTTTCCAGCCAGCTGACTTCTGATTAATGAAAGTTTTACTACAGTCACAAATGTCTCTAGAGCTTCTGTACCAGAACCAATAAACAAATGTGGTTTCTATACTAGGAAGCACAGAATCAGAAATAAAATATTAAACCCTAGTCTATCCTAAAGAATATGCATTTGTGAAATTTTTGAAAAGTAAATTATGCAAATATGTGTTTAAGAAATTTAAAAATCATGGATCATTGACCTGCTGGGTCTTAACAACTTCCTCAAAACCATTAGCATCTATTATGTAAATTCATATTTACAAAGATAGTGAAATGCACATTACTCACCCAACAGGAGAATAACTTATCTGTGGTGGGCTCACATTTATATGTCCAGATTTATTTTTCTTTTAAGAAGAGAAGCCAGAATATGTTAATTTGAAAGCTGAACTTCAAAAGAAGGCTTGTTGGTATTGTTTTTTTAATGTCCCTTTCATTTTTAATACTTTCAGATTTTCAATTTGTCTGAGACAATTCAGAGAAATTGATGGGTTTTCTTATAATGTAAACAACCAAAGTCAGAATACCTAATATAACTGCACTGCTACTTAAATATGCATGACTTTCAGTTTTCTTAATATATAGAACTGATGACTTTAAGATGAACTAAAAGTTATATAACAGTTTGAAGAAACAAATTAAAATGGAGTAAAAATGGTCTTACCATTGCAAATCAACCATAACTTCAATGTCAAATTCAATATATATGAATAATTTTTATCTCTACATTGTCTATTATTACAGGAGAAATGGAGTTTTGGCATAGCATTGAGACAGTTTTCATTCTGATAACATTGAGCTATTTGGTCATTTATTTAAAAATCAAGTAATTTTATCCTCTTTTCAATTAATTAATATGAAAGTTTATAAGCAGTATCAGAATAGCCAAAGATAGGTCAGGATTTTCCATGAGTTCTCCAATTTACACATTATTGGACTCACAACTGTATTATACGAAATCACTATATTAAATTGAAATTAGATGCTTTACAATATTTTCTTTGCAAAGTTAGACTTAAGTGCCTAAAGAGCGTTCTCTGGTTTTCTGATAAAAATATCTCACCTTCTTTCTAATACCTATGGCACAACCCTCCCCCTTGCTCTAATATAAGAATCACTGTGTCCTCTCACAAACCATGGGTTCACTATAAGGACTTCCAAAACTTGATTTTCTTGAGCTCTTATGTAATTTCTAATAACCCAACTAGCACTGTGGCTGGTAAATAAGTGGTGTCTATTGAATAGCTGTTGCCTTGAAACCAATAACACAAAGTAACGTGACTTAGTGAATGGTAAGCCTTAGTAGGACAGTTATTTGCAGTTATTTGCAGCTGAGATCTCCCCAGAATCCCTTGGTTTATAAACATATACAATAATGATTCACAGGCAAAACCCATCTGAAAAGATTAATTTTAAAAACTACATAAATATTTTATACATCACTTCTTATGATCTCACACTTGACAATCTGAAAATGAAGTTAAAGCAAATTCCAATGACTAAATACTTTTTGAGGGGTTTTTTTATACCATTTTTAATTCTATCCGCAATATCTAATTTTTTATATACTTAATAGAGGTTCAAAAACACTGGGGTTTTTTGTTTGTTTTGGGGTTTTTTTTAAATTTATGTATACAAGAACTGGGGTACAGATCAGAGGTGCAGAGGGATGAGAGGATTTACCAGATTTTGTTCTGGGGAGCAGAACAGCAGATTGACTGAAATACACTCCTGAGGACAGGACAGCAGACAGGACAGGAGAGGTCTGCTGCACCATATGGGTACCCTCCCTGGCCATGGATGGAACTTGTACTGCAGTAGCTGCACAATCCCCACAGCATCGCTCTCCACCCCAGGCGCCACCAACACTGTTTAATACATAAGGGTCAAGTTGCTACATTACTTTAACTGAATTGAGTAGTCAAAATGTATCTTTTGTATTCAGTCTAACCTTTGGATAATACAACATATTTTAGGCTTTTTTTCTTGGCGTGGAGGGAAGGAAGGTGACAGATAAAATATTCACTTCCCCATGAAATTCCAAATTACAAAAAAATCAAATAAAATATAATAAGAAATATCTTATTAATGTTATGTATTACATTTCAAATATATATATTTTAGTCAACAGATAAATGCTACATAAGCTTTCCAGAAGGAATGAATGAAATGAAAAATTCTACACAGATCTGTTAGCAATCCTGTTTTGATAATGAACACTTGAAAGTAAGATTTGTGTCTCTATTCACAGCACTCTGTAAATGCCATATCTCACAAAACTGTTGGGCTACATGAAGGAAAAGGGATTCTATAAAACTTTCTAAGACCTGATTAATTGCACTAATTACTTTTTCAATTCTTTTAGATTTTTATCTAGCTCACAATTAAGTTGAAAATAAACTTCAGAAAACCATTACATTTCAATGTGTGAACTATATAACAAACACAAACCATTCACACACAAATATGCTGTTTTTGGTATTGTATCTTTGAGCAAAATGAGATATCCATTTTTAACTGGATTTAGAAGCACTTCTTAGCTTATATGATAAAATGAAGTTTATTCTATACAATCTTCTAAAATGTAAACTTATTAAAATATCATCTAAATATTAAAATATAATCTAAATATTAAAATATCTAAATAGATCATGTAAATAATATCATCTTCTTTGTTAGTTTGCACATTGTGTTATAACAAAATAGCATCTGAAGTTTGAAAAAAAGTCATATTTATCTAACTTTATTGTGATTATTGGTAAAAATAAAACCCAAGTGCATTGAAAAGATGTGTTATAGATGTACAATTATACTACTCAGCCATAGAAGGATGTTGTTGAACAGAGAGGATTATGCTAAGTAAAATAATTCAGAAGGAGAAAGACAAATACTGATAATTCATTCACATGTGGAATATAAAGAGACAAAACAAAGGAACAAAGAAACTAAAGCAAAACAAACCTTAGATATATGACTACAGAAGTAGGCTACCAGAGTGGGAAAGCAGAGAAGAGAATAAAAGGGTAGAGGGGTCCTACTTATGGTAGATTTTGGAAGAGGGTTATTGGTATTCTGGTGGTGGCCATGGGGGTGATATATATTGGAAGAGGTATGAGCATATAACCCCCAAAATACACAGTGCTGTGAACCAAGGTTTTGACAAAGAAATAATTTTTAAAATAATAGCACTCGTAATGCTTTCCTTGAGAAATGGTCAAAAATAAGCATGCTAACATTATCATTGTAACAAATGAAGCAAAAATAATTCCTATATTAAAAGTATTGATGAAATTAGAGCAGGATTTTATTTTGTGTATTTTCAAAGTTTTGTAACTGAATGATCAACATTAAACATTAGCCCCCCAGTATTTTATCATCTTGCACACCCCGACACCTAAAGTCCACCAAAAAAGAGACAAATGCAATTTCCTTCAAATGATCACATTGTTCCATCTTGAGTCCCTCAATCCTCCGCTTTGCATACTCAAGCTACTTCTGTGCTCCTTTAGACAGATGTTTAAAGCTGTCTGTCCTTGTCTGATTTGCCTTGAGCTTGTCCATTACTCAAGTTGAGGACCCAGCAGAAATGGAAACAGAAGGGCAGCTTCTTATAGGCTGAAAAAAGCCAGTCTTTGCTGTTTTCTGGTTTTTGTTCCTAATCTGCTCCTCTAAGAGGAATGTTATCAAAGTGTTGATGAGAAAAACAAAGCTACAATTGTGTTCAAGGTAGATGCCATAATTCTTCAGTCTTGTGAAAAGACAAAGGGGGTTGCAAAATGGGTTGTCTAAGATCCGCAGTGTGAAGCTTTAAGTTACCAATAGAAGAATAAAAAAGAACAAGACTGAACATTTTAATGGTAATTGACATCCAAAATGTTCAATTTCAGTACTTTATTTAGTTCAGCATTTTGTTTATCAGTCAAACTTGGAAATTGTCCAAAACATGTTAAGACAAAACTTGTTTCTAAAACGGCTGTTTGCTTAGGTTTGCATAGACCCTATGTAACCCTCTAAACTGATGCAGTAATGTCTGATTAGGATTCAAACACATTAAAGTCAAACGTGTCTTGTCTAAAACATCTCCTTTTTTTTTAAGTTTGCTTCTAGGTATTTAATTATTTTTGATGTGCTAGTAAATAGGATAGTTTTCTTGATTTCATTCTCTTCTTGTCTGCACTTTGCACATTGGAATGCAACCGAATCTTATAAATTGATTCTGTAACCAACCACTTTACTGATGTAATGTTTCTAGTAGTGTTTTAGTGTAGTATTAGGACTTTCTATGTATGATAGTGTCTATGAATAGTGATAATTTTATCTGCTAATCTTATGTGTGTGTGTGTATCCTTTCTCTTGACTAACGGTTCTAGCTAGATCTGGCAGTACTATATAGAATAGGAGTGGTGAAAGTAGATACCATAGATATCCTTGTCTTTTACCTAATCTTAGAGAAAAGTCTTTCAATTTTTCAAGCAATTTAGTGCATCAAAAAATATTTTAAGAATAAGTGAAGGTTCTGAGACTATTGCAAAGTAGGGGGAGAAACTATAAGAATTGAGAACTCAAATGGAGATAAAGAAAAGGGGCAACCTAATGAAAGATCTTAAAATACTTCCTATGTATGAAAAGTGATAGCAGTACTTTAGTCATGCCTCAAAAAATTAACTTGTTAATAATCTATATTTTATTATTTCAGATTTTAGTTCTTATAATTTATTACTGGATACATAAAGAATTCTAAAGGAGAAATGATAAAGAAATATGAAGTAAACACCCCAACATATAGAAAGAAGAGTTAGAAAGTTTAAATGAATTTACCTTGTTTAAATTTTTAAATCTCAACCAGGGAATTTTTAAGTAGAGCTGAAATGATCATTCTAAAGATTCTTACCTTGAGAATAAATGCTTGACAATATTAGAAGAAATGTAGATGTAGATGTAGATGTAGATAGCTATCCTACAAACGTCTTCAATATCCTTACAAGTGTCCAACATCTTTTTTTTTCTCCTTTCAAAGGGAACTTCTATCAGCTGAAGAAACTGATACTATTTAAATCTTTATAGTGAATTAAAATCATTCTCCACAAACCTTATTCCCTTGGCCCTGGTAACACATGAGAACAGAACTCCAAACAATAATAACATAACTCATACTTTAAATATTCAATTCTTAAACTATCTCTAAAAAGAAGGAAGCTGTATGACCACCCATTTTTGTCATTTGAGGAAACTCAAGTGCAGAGCGTTCAAGTAAATACTCCAAGTAGTCCAGCTTGTATGTGATTGAGAAGGACTTCAAAGGGTTTCTATTTCTCCAATTCACACTTAACATTAAATTATATAGCCTCTCAATATGGCTTAAATAAAATACTGCTGAACTATATTGGGTATATAACAACTATCACATGCTTTCTTTAATGCTTGTTGAAGATTTACCACCAATAAATGTTAATCTGTTCTCTGTGATAGCTCCCATCGCTGTCATTTTTGCAGTATGACTGCCTGACTAAAATAACTAGAAAAAACAAAACTATACCATGTTTGTCCTGAAAAAGAAAATGAAGAGCAATTAAATCTGCTATTCATGTATTCTTTCTATTTTTTGAGCAAATCCAATTAGTTTCCGAAATCTAAACCACCTAGAGAGCACATAGAAGCAATTATCTGGGTTGGTTCAACTGGAAGTTTATAAAGGTGTTCATCAGAAGTCTTTAAGCAAGGGTCTTTCCTAATTCAACAGAATTTGAATATGATTTAAAAGGTGATTTTCCAAGTGGGATAGAAGAAGTTGTATTTACATGCAGTAACACAGCTGATAACGTGGCAGTACTCAGTAACAAGAATGGAAGGGCAGAGGAACAATCAAAGACTGGTGGGCGCAGTAACAAGAACCAGAACATGTTTTAGAACATTTTGTCAAATTATACCGTCATCAACATCGTAAGAAACTATGCTCATGCTCTCAGGATCCCTCATATTGGACATTGTGGGAATTCAGTGTCAGCATCTAATTCATAGAATAGTCTCTATCATAGTTAAAAAGAAAAAACCACTGTACTCTGAGTCCAAATATGAGTGAATGTCACCCATATTTAATAGTGTAGCTAATGACAATTTTCTAGTTCTGAAAAATCATTTCTTTGGTATCTGAAAAGATATAACCCACAGTACAGCACATTCAGTTTAAGCCATTAGTATTAATGGGAAAAATAATCTTCAAAATGCCAATGAATACTGGATAGATACTGAAGATCCCATAATAAATCTGCTTTCCCTCAGGCACTAATTAAGGGTCTTTCGATTGCAGTCAACAGAGAAGACACACAACACTGACTCTGGCTAGATTAAGTATGAGGGAGAATTTATTGGAGGAGTACTGCAATTTTTCAAAACATTGCAGAAGGAATTGAACAAAAGAGATTCAGGAAAGAAAGAAATTAAGGTAGCTCTAGAAATCTCAATATAGGATCTCAAGGACACATTTATTGCTGAAAAAACAACCACTCATGGGAGTCAGCTCCAATGAATCACAGTAGTCACTATGTATCATTGTTTAAACACACACACACACACAGAGGCACACACTCTAAAGGAACATAGAGAAATGCTTTAAAAATTCTGTGGGACAATTGCATTTTAATCTAGAATTCTGAAACCAATCCATCAATAAAGAGGCAGGATAGAAGAGTCGTTTTCACATGTACAGGAACTCAATTTTCACCCCTGTACATTTTTTTTTTCTTTCATCAGGGTCCTACTGGAGACTATGTCCCAACAGGATGAGGAATTAGGACAAGGAAAAGAAGGCATGGTATAAATGGAATGAAGAATCTAAATACAGAAGAAAACGAAAATGTCAAAATGTAATGAATAGTCCAAGAGAACAATCAGCATTGTGGCCTATAACAAAAATTCTTGAAGTCAGCCTTGCTAAAGTCATAGCATAAGGCTACAAAATGATATATAAAAAACTTTATATATCTTTTACTTGCTCATTTTGTAGATAACAGAACTGAGATTCAAGAAGGCGAAGTCACCTACTTCTTTAGAAGGCATACCCAGCAACTTACACTCGGACCATTGAAGAGAAAGCTGGATGCACATAATTTAAAAGGAATAAGAGCTGTAGTCCAAAGTGAAGAAAAAGTTCTTGAAGAATGTCTTTGCCCCTTTTCTTGGATCTAAGCCAAAACCAGTTCCCATTTTCATGAGCAAAGATATACTTTGCAGTTTATTTCTGTCCATTTACTCTGGCATCAGATGATTTGTTTTTAGCTAAACTACTGTATAATCACATTGCTTTTATGGCATAGCTTTTGCAGCAATAGCTGCAAACTTTGGGCAAGTTTCTGTAGGGCTTTCAAAAATAATAATTGGCTTCTCTCCGTTTACAATGCATTCTATTTTTATCCTGATGAGTTTTATCACCCATAATATAGAAGCAGCTAAGGAGAGAATGCAAAGATTTGTTGCAAACCCATAAACTCTCTCATTTGCCTTTTGTATGTGATTGTTGAATACATGCTACATAAATCTGTTCTCTTAAGAGAGCCATCATATCACCATTTTTAATTTTATAACTGATATTTTCTCATTCTTTAGCTCTACCTGGATTGCTATCTTCATGAAACTTCTTCTTTGAGAAAAATTGATACTAATGAGAAGATTCTTCTCTGGCTCCAAGATTCTTTCTATGGGAAACCTTCCTATATAGTGCTGGCCAGATAGATTTTTTTTTAACCCTTTGTTCTATAACAGGTTAAAAATACAAACTAATTCTGTATTTTACCTGCTCAGCTAGACCAAATAAAAAGACAACGTAACTGATTTTTCGCCTTGTTTTTCAAGTTCTTAAACTTGAAAAGTTTGTCTTTTTCAAGTTGGATATGCTTAGAATGCAGCTAAAATCATACAGTATATTATGTGTGTTATTTCTATTTTTTACTAATCTTTGTGAAATGACAATATGATATATTAATATCCTGTAATTTTGCTGATATTTAGCGAGGATATACTTCTATAATTGTTTAGTTCTTTAAAGATAATTGACTTGTGTTCAAAAGGATGTATCACTTTTAGGATCAGCTAGTTATGATTAAGATCTAAGGGTAAAAACTTCAGAATGAAGCAGAAATAATCTTAATGTAAATCACCATACTCTTTCATGTAATGATTTATAGTTTTCAAAGCATTTTTGGTTATACTATTTCATTTGATCTTCACAACTACCTTATCAAGTACATAGAAGAGATTGATACCTACATTTTGCAAATGAAAACACTAATTCAATTTACCTATCTCAACCAAAATCACATACTGAATAAATGATAGTGCTGGGTCTTGAAATCAAATCTCTTGATTTTGCATCCCAATAAAAGATTATTAGGGTGAAATAGAACTTCCAGTGTAGGAGGCTGGAAGTTTTAAGAAAGCAAGTACAAATCTTTGCAAAACTTGGTGACAAATTGTTAAACTGTTCACATAACAAAAAAAAAATAGCTTACAGGAAATAGCTTACAGGAAATATTTTATAAAGGATATATTTATTATCCAAAGTAAAGAGATAACATCAGCTACATCTCTGATATATTTACCTTTTATAAATATGGAGATATTTAAAAGCACTAAGTATGTTTTATTTTAAATTATCTCTTATATTTAAATAATTTATTAACAATATTAATAATTTGTTATAGCATTTTTCATGTTATTTTTGTACAATTTTAAATAGTATCATAATGACTGTATTTATAATAAGAAACTTTTCTTCTTACTGAAAAAATCAAAATAGGACCAGTGGTTCAACAAGTATGAAGATATGAAGGCTTTTAATGTAGGTTGCCATATTGCTTCACAAAAGACCATAAAAGCTAAGAGTCATTAACTATGTAGGACCCCACCTCTTTTCCCACATCTCCATGTTCTCAACTGCTGAGACCAAAGACCTCGAAGATATTCTTGACTTCTCTCTCATTAGCCAATCCTATTGTCTCAACCTTCAAAATGTATCCAGAATCTGACACTTTTTCATCTGTTTCACTACTACCTAGACTGTCTGCAGGTCTCCCTGCTTCTACCCTTACATCCTCTAGAGGCTGTTCTCATTTTGTCTGTTGTCCACTGTGCTCACAGAATACATAAGAGACTGAGTCCAAAAGACCAAATATGAGGCTGCTGTAATAATTCAGTGACAGATGGTGGCTACACACCACGGTGATAGGATAGGAGGTGCTGAGAAGTGATCAGATAGGGCCTCCCTGGTGGCGCAGTGGGTTAAGCAACGCACTATGAAGCAAACCGCAACCACTGCAGCACGAGTTCGATCCCTGCTGCCGGCCAGAGA
>JAGFMF010011611.1:5217056-5310877 GCA_019455555.1 Galemys pyrenaicus
CCTCTCCTGCTGTGCCCGCTGCTCCCCTCAGCAGTGTACTTCCGTTGATCTGCCTGTTCTGCTCCCCGCTCTGTCTGTGGTGAATCCTCTCACCCTCCCAGGCACACCTCTGGCCTGTACCCCAGTGCTTGTATGCATAAATAAATAAATCTTTAAAAAAAAAAAAAAGAAGTGATCAGATATATACTGAATATACTGTGTTTTCTAGATAGAGTCAAAATAATATTCTAATGGATGGGAAATAAGATATGAGAAAAAGTTCTATGGTAGAGATATAAATTTGAGGATGCTGATACATAGAACATGTTTAGAACCATGAGACCAGATGATATCCAAAAAGAAATGGTTGTTCACAGAGCAGAGAATCCTGAACTGAGATCTAGTTAACTCCACGTTTAGGGTGTAAGAACCAGTGAAGGAACAAGCAAAGAGGCTGAGAAGGAAACATTGATAAGGGAAAAAGAAAACCTGGTAAGTTTGATGTCCTGGAAGGAAACTAAGTGAAGGAGTGAAGGTCAGCTGTTCTCAAACAGTGACGATTGATCAAGTGATATGAAGCTAATAAATGAGTAGAGCATTTATACGGTGACCATAAGACATTAACAAGTGCAGTTTTAGTGGTGTGCTAACGATGAAACCCTGACTAAGGTCACTCTAGAAGAGACCAGAAGGAGAGCATATGGAGTCAATGAGTAGAAACAATATTTTTGTAGAATTTTGTTATAAAGCAGTGCAAAGGAATGGATTGGTAAGGGGAAAGGGACTGGAGGAAGATATTTTGTTGTTTCTGTTTTTTAACATAGGTGGTATTTTTAAATTCAACTACATATTAATGAGTGTATTCCAGTAATGAGTAAAAGAATTGACTCTGTGAGATGGAAGGAGTCCTGTGCTTGAGTAAATGATGAAAAGTGGGATCCAGTGCATAATACGGAGTCGTAGGCATTAGATAGGAATATGACATTTATCTCTGATTGCAGGCAAGAAAACCCAAGATACTGTAGCACATGCTGATGACTGGTAAATTGCTGTGGAAGGTAACTTCGATTTTTCTAATGATTGTACTTAGGAGGTAAGGAGAGAAAGATGGAGCAATTATGTAGCAGATTGGAGACAGGGCTGGAGTGTGATGGAGAATCTAGAAGAGTGAGAGCATGAATGATCATGGGTATAGAAAACCTGGCGTGCTGGTCTGGAGACACTGAAAGAGCATCTGAGGTCACAAATCAAACTAAGACCATCCAGGAAGATGGATGTATTTTTTCCTGCTGGCAGTTAGCTACACTGCTTCAGTGTGAAATGTGGAGAGTTAACTTTAACCAGATTAGGATTTTACCAAGCAACTACAAAAAAAAAAGAAAGGCAATGGATTTTGTGGTACAGCCAAGGGAGTGATCCTAGTGTTTGACCAGGGGATTTCCCCACGCTAAGAAGTAGGGAAAGGGCATCAGGGATAAGGAAACTGAGATCAAAGGATTAGAAGTCTTTGCAGTATCAAAAAAAAAAAATGACATCAGAATTTTAGAGGAAATAAGCTGGAAAGAGAAGAGGTGATGGTCTGAATGTAGATTCATGGATGGAGTGTGTGGGTTTATTAGTCGGCAATAACAAAGTTTTGACAGGTCTCACAGGTGATTGACAGCCTGCAAATCTTATCTTAGCAAATGAAATGAGGACTACAGTGCTTTGCATTAGCCTCAAAACACTCCACTCTTGACCTACTTCCCACTCTTTGCCTCTGGACTCCATCTCTCTACCTCTGTCCTAATCTCTTGAAATCCTCAATTCATTCTACTTTAGCTAGCCTGACTCTGTGCTGCTCCTTGAGGCATATTCCTGCCTTGGGCTCTTAGTGCTGGTTGCTTCCCTAGATTCTTCAACTCCCTCCTTTAAAAGTCTTTACTCAGTTGTCATTTTTGCATTTGCACCTTCCCCGCCCACCATAATGAAATTTAAAATCTACCCCAGACCCTAACACTCCCTATCCACTTTTCCTGATTTCTCAATATCATTTGCTGTCTTCTAACGTTATACAGCATTCTTATTTTGCTTTTTGTCCATCTTTCCCCCACTGGAATATGAGTTATGTAGAAAGAGACTTCTATCTGTTTTCATTTCCAAGTGTTTTCTAGCACCTACTATACAGTAAGGACTCAATACACAATGCATTATTCGCTGGATTTAACTTTTGCTATATGAATAGGTACATGTGCCACTATGTTGGCATTTTAATTTTTTGTCATAATTTAAAGAACTGTCTGTGTGTCCTATGAGTTTGTAAAAAAAAATGCCACTTACTATAAACTTAAAAAAAAAATCAGTCATAGAAAGTTATCAACTATACAAATAACTTACAGAAAAATATCACACAATAGAGAAACAGAGATCCAATGTAGACATACAATATAGATATGGGGATATCTAATGTAGAGTCATATCTATATCTATTTGTAATATCGATTAATATATATTGCTTTGAAGCTAAGATATTGAGATCTCTTCCAAAGGGTAGTTGCAGTGGCTTATTAATTCTATACTTAAAATCTAAAATTCTATAATTAAAATCTAAAATATCAGTGATGGTTTGGGCTTCACTCCTGGCATAGCAGGTTGTTATGAGACTTTATAGAAACATTACTTTTTAGCTGATACTAGGAAAATTCATGAAGTTACTACCAACATGTCTACTTCCCATTCTGAAATAAATAGATGAACTTTTTTCTTCCAAATTCCAAGCATCTTTGTTATCTGCAGACAGTTAGCACATTGCTGTACTCCAGTGATAACCTGAGCACCAGAAGTCTGATAATTATCTCGCTGAAGCTGATATTGGAGAAGGTCACCTTGAAAACTAAATGTGAGAGAAAGCAAAATGTATTATCAAAATAAGTCTAGCTGCTAAAGACAAAAACCCATACACAAATATTTTGACCTAATTAGCTTCTGTGTTTCTCACAGAAGCATAAGTTAGCAATTCTCAAACTACCTTAGATGGACACTAGGCGCAAGCAAACAAACAAAAAAGTCAATACATTGGCCCTAGTGGGAGCCAAGGTTCTTACGGTCCATAGATAAGAGAGGATTGGAATTTCTATTGTATGAAATTGAAATGAGAGGCTATCAGTATAATCTTGAGAATATTTATAATTATACAAGTAGAAACAAAAATAAATACAGATGCATTTGTATGCATGGTGGAGCATATAGACACATAATTCCCAGTTTTGCCCACTGAAAAGTCATAGAAGCAATGGTACTTAATATCAATCAACATCTGAACTCCCATGTTTGTTGGTTTCTAAACACCATTCTCCAATAAAGAATGTGGCTAGAGGTAGAGAGTTGGTACTTCCAGGGCTGGGGCTGGGAAAACATGTTACAGAAGCCAGAGACAAGCTGAGGAGCTCCCAATGGCCAAAACAGAAACATTTGAGCAATGAAATAATGATAAAATTAGATTAAAACACATAGGGCAAATTAAATAGTCACTAACCCAAGCTTGTATAAAAAATATGCATCGCTTCCTAACTTCACATACAAACACCATCATTTTCTTTATTGAGCACACTGCAATACCTGAAGACACTCTCACCTCTCAGCATTTATTAAAATTCTGCCATAGAAATCTGGAGAGTCAGCAGAAAAATCTGTTTCAGCCCTGCTCCCATGCCCTGCCTTCTCATTAGAGGCCCAGCTCTGCGTCCTCAGCTGTATAAGGTTTTCTAGGGAAGCACAGGCTGGATTAATGTGTTTGTCTCTATCCCATCAACCAGTGTGCAGAGCATTTCGGGAGACCATCCTTGATGTGGCACAGAGGGAACCGTTTAGAGAAAAGGAAATGAGGAACAGGACACTCCTAATGCGAACTGCCCCTGCACCGTCATTCCCCTATGTCTTATTTTTTCTGCCAAGATTGGAAAACTGCCCAATCTCCATTTGGTTTTCTTTTATGCTTTCCCGAATTCTGCTTTTAGTCACTGGTCAGTAAGGAATGGCACTTTTCCACCATAGTACTGTTTCTATAGTATAATCAAGCATCGCCCTTATCCAATCCTGCCTCTTTGCCCTCTGAGACTCAAAAGCAACCACAGCTTGAGTTTTTCACTGAGGTACCTACCCTCCACCCAGACCCTTTCTGAGGCTGTCATTAGAACAATATGTCGTTAGAACCCTGGAGGAGGCACATCATTTTCCAGAACAGACACAGCAAACAATTGCACGGTGTCCAATGCAGCAGGCTAATGGTGCAAAGACAGATGGCTGGAAACTGACTAACCAGCTTGAGGAAACACGGAGAATGTGAGCTGTGAGTCCCAAACTGCAGAAGGCCAAGGGGCAGAAAGGGGGTCCTTTTTGCTTGTGCTGCAAAGAATGGCAAGCTGTTACCAGGAGCAGAAATCCACTATTCTACATGAATGTAGATTTCAGAGGGCAACTGAGTGACTGGCATTAACTCACCCACTGAGTACTAGGCTGCCATAACAGACTCTCCCAATTGCCAGCCAAGAATTTCAGCCAAAAATGAGAATCAGAGTGGCTCGTTTCTCATATTGTCTCTAATCAAACAGCATATTAAAATACTTAGGCAAAATAAGAGGCTTATCTCTGAAAAGGAGTCATTGTTACTAATTTTCGTTGTACCCAGTGCCTTGATGAGCATGACAAAATTCCTCTGTCCTGGAAGGAAGCGTTTTGAAATACTTTTCAGGTTGAATGTCTGGCTCAGGCTTAGAGCCCTCCCTATCCAATGCAGGATGAAAACGGCTCACATTTGAGCTCCAAGCCCACCACATAATATTTAATAGCAAGTTCGTGATTTTGCAAGAAACAAGCATTGAGTTTATTCCCAAATTCAAGAATGTAGCATTTTTAAAGAGTTGGACATAGTTAGTATAATATTCCAGTAATATATCAAAAAGCTATAGTTTCCTGTTTTACGGTGCCATTATTTTTCTAACAGCACTCATAAAATTACTAATCTAAAAATCAGCTTCATACTGAATTTTAACAATGAAATACTAAAGTGCTATGGTGCTTCTGATTTCTGACAGCTGGGGTTTTGCCTGTTACCTAGTGTCTACCCGCTAGATGGGCGCTGGGTAAGATGGATCTCTCCCCATCAGTCATGTCATGTGGCATCTGGTCTTCAAGAGTATAAAGGGATTTGGATCTTCATTTTATGCTTCTTCAACCATGTTGTACAGAGGTAGACAGATGGTCTTTTACAGCAAAATGACCACATAGCTATACGGTATCTTGTGTTATCAGACATTTTACTCCATACTAGGGGATGAAAATAATAAAAGCTGTTGCAGATGGATGTTTTCATACCTTTAATATATGGTCAGATCAGAATTGCATTGCTTTTTTGACAAACTTCCAAATCAGAGACCAGATAACATATAAACTTCAAATTAGTATGAAGTTAAATCGTGTCTCTGAGCATTAAAATGGAATTTATAGTACGGCTACATTTATGACTTTATCAGACAAATATTGCTCCTCAGAAATGTACTGTTGGGTATAAAATGACTGAAGTTGTGTATATTCCTTCTTCTTTACTGAGGCTAAGCCCTCGTATACCTGGTGCAAATTTGTGTTGTCAGACACATTTTCTTTGTTCAGTTTGTGCAAAATAAGAAACTACTGCATTTACAAACATGTCCATCAAGGAAAAAAACAATATTTTCAAGAGTGTAACTTCTCAGCTCCTTTTGGGAGAGCCTGTCCTTTCTTAATGGTTTCAAACCATCTATTTTTGCTAGAGGCCCTTTCTTTTATCCGCCATTTCTAATTTGGAACAACAGGATAATTTTACATACAAGAAATAATTTGCACTTCTTGGTAACAATCTTTCAGCTCTTTATCACTATAATCTTCCTGCTATAATCCTAATTATAGTAAAAAGTAATTATTTGAGGATTCTAGTTCTAATTTAAGATCTCACCAAAATATTCTGATATCCTATTTCTTATAGATTATCCATTAAAATATTAAAGTGTTGTTCTCCATCCAAATGGCTCCCTTAATATATTCTCCTTACCCTAACTTTCTATCTCACAGTACTTAAACAAGAATGATTATTTCCCTCATATAAAAGCAAATTTTTAAGACGTCTCTTAATAATAGTAATTGCTTACTATCATTATTATTGTATAATTAGTACAGGAATGTTTCCTAGCTGCTGGACAATATGCCATGCATTTTACACATAGGATTTAATCTAACATGAGGAAAGTCCTAATAATCCAAATGTACAAATGCAGGAACAAAGCCATACAGAATTTAAATGCTTTGCAAAGATAAAAGAGTTAGTAAGGCATAGTGTGGTGACAGCCAGTTGTCCTGAACTCCAGGGCCCAGAAAGACAGCCCACCACCCAGCTTTGGGCATGCTCTTGTGGCTTCTCATCCTCTGTTCCTGCCCCTTGGGTGCGGCAGCCACGGGAGCTGCTCTCCTCATCTCGTGAGCTTCAGTTCTGCCTCCTGAGTCTGCCAGGAGTGAGTCCTGACTTCTCTGCCTCTAGAGTTGAGACACCACACATTTCAAGCATTCTCCTTCACCACTCTGTGTTATCATCACCACTATCATCTTTTTGGGGGATGAAAAAAGAAAAACCCAAATTTTACCTCCAAGTTGAGTATAAATAAATGTGTGGTTTCCAATGGGAACATTCTGTCTCCATTACTGCTAATGAAAGCAAGCCTTCAAGAATATCAGACAGAGGCCTCAGGAAAATGGACTCTTTCCTCACATCCCAGGAAAATTATTTCCTGAATAGACCCCAATCCCTCAACTCTGAGATTAGCCATTCCAGAGTGACTGGTCACTTGTGATTTCATATCCAAAGAAGAATATTGAACATATAAGCACCTATGTGATTTGTTACCAAAAGGACTATATAATATCTATATAATTATTACATTATATATTACATAAAATATATAATTTAAAAAATACTTTATCAATACTGAAGTATTTTTACCAATAAACATTTTACTTAGAATAAAAACTAAGGAGTGAAAAATATCTACTGGCTTTTCAGAAACCCCAAAATGTCAATTATCTCCTCTCATGAATGACAGCTCATGAAAATTAAAGAAGCTAGTTTTAGAAGAGGAATCAAAATTAATAGCAAATGGTCTAAATTCAGTGTGTCTGCTGGTTAAAGCTGAAGTATTTTCCAAGAAAATAATTTTATTTTGATATACCCCTGTCCTACAAAGAAGTGAGGCTTCTTTGGCCAGTATTCAAAGATATTTTGAATTTGGTCTTCAAGTAGTTCAGGCTTTCGCCAGCCACCTTGTACGGGAGGGTCCTGAAGGCCGCTTATGTGCCTGCACACCACAAATGTCCCCCAGCTCAGAACTCAGAATTGAGAAACTTTAATAGATTTAAAGCTTAAGGAGTCTCATCTTTTAAGCAACTGAATCTCTATTTCCCCTTAAATTTTTATGTTATACTAAGAGTCCCTATGTTAGCCAGGTCAGGGTGCTATTGTAGAATATCATAGATGGGATGACTTACACACAATAGAAATTTATTTCTCATCTCACTGGAAGCTGAAAGCTCAAGATCAAGGTACCAGTATGGTCAGGTTTGGGTGAGAGTTTTCTCCTGGGTTGCAGACGAACAGTTTCTTAGTTACTATATCCTCAAAAGGCAAAGACCAGAGGGAGGAAGCAAGCTGTCTCACAACTCTTGCAAGAAACTAGCCCCATCAAAAGGCTCCACCATCATGACCTTATCTAATTTACCTCCCAACAGTCCCACCTCCTAACACCCTCACAAGGGGAAGTAGGATTTCAATATGGATTTGAGGAGAAACAAACATTCACTTTATAAAAGTCCCCAATAAGTAAAAGAGTAGTAACTCAGAGAGACGGTAAATCCAGTTCTGTGACTCTTCAGTCTTTGACTAAAATTCTCCACTTCTGTTCCATTGTCCAACAATTGCTCTACTCACCTCAAACTGCTATGTGATGAGATTTCTTTGCCGACGTTATTGACCCACAGGTGTCCCTTGGGTGTGAATTATCTACACTCTCCATGCTAATGCCTCGGACTTGCCACCATCTTGTGTCACATCTCCCAGTTTCAGCTGGTGCTCAGTCATAACGAAGCACTGTCTTCAGATGTCAAGCCTTTAAAGGGAAGAATCCCACAAAAAGGACACATGGATGCAACCCACCAAGACTCTCAGGACTATGCCTCCCAGAGGCCACAGCAGGCATTGTGACGTCCTTCCACTAAAAACCATATTGCAAGGGGGCACAGCACAGTTCTTGAGAGAAAAATCACAACTGCACAAAAATCCTAACAGTGTGGGCTAGAATGGATGGATGTGATTCCAAGTGTAATGCAAAACTGCACTGGGCCCCCCTCTGTTGCAGCACCCCTAAACTGCTGTACGCCCTGGCAGAGAAATGTCATCACAAACAAGGACAAGGTTATGAATCTTTTATGGCCAACTAGAAATGAGGAAGAGTCAAAAGATACTAGCACTTAAAAAACAATAATAGGGACCTCCCTGGTGGCGCAGTGGGTTAAGCAACACACTATGAAGCAAACCACAGCCAGTGCAGCACGAATTCAATCCCTGCCCCCAGCCAGGGAGGTGATCCACATGGCGCAGCAGAACTCTTCTGCCATGCCCGCTGCTCCCCTCAGCAGTATGCCTTCAGTAGATCTGCCTGTTCTGTTCCCTGATCTGTCTAGAGTAAATCCTCTCACGCCCCACACCTCTGGCCTATACCCCAGTTCTTGTATGCATAAATAAATCTTTTAAAAAAATAGGAAATTAAGTTCTATGGAGATTAGACACAATCAAAAGAAGAATAAATGAAATAAAATATAGCTCAGAGAAATAAATGGTTTGATAAACAGAGAAAAAAATAAAGAAATGATGTACTATAACAAATGTTATAGTACAAAAGTCACATATGAAATATAATTTTATTTTAATAATAAAGAATTAGAAAGGAAAAAAAATCAAGCCATAGTTTCAAAAAAGGCTATAAACCACAAATTATATCATTTCAAAAAAGGAATATACCTAAGTGCATCATTATAAAAATGCTGCAAACCAAAGCAAAGTGGAAATTTTAAAACAGCCACATTCTTTAAATTCGTATGTTATTTTTTTATGCTTTAATTTTTTTTCTTTTTTTATTTATTAAAATATTTTAAAATTTACATATACTTACCATCAATTGTAATCCCCATGTATTCCCCATCACCATCTCACCAGTGCACCATCACCTCAGTCCCTTGTGCTCCCATCTTCCCTCAACCCTCTCCCTCCCCTCCCCACCAGATGTCCCCAGGCGGTCCTTGTCTCCTCATTTTTGGTTTCTGTGTCTTTATTGCTCTTACTGTTATTATTATTGTTCTTATTCCTTTCCTTGATCCTCCTTTGGTTCCCTTGTGTTCCTCCTAAGGGAGGAACCATCTGGTATTTTTCTTTTGCCTTCTGACTTACTTCGCTGAGCATAATCCCCTCCAGATCCATCCATGTTCCCATGAATGAGTCTAGTTTTTCATTTCTGATTGCTGAGTAGTATTCCATCGTGTATATGAAATTCGTATGTTATTTTAAAAGGAGTAGCAATTCATTCCTGAGGGTTGACTTCTAAACAAAAAGAATAAAAGCCACAAAACTCTATAAAGGGCTCCCAACTTGGAGTTCAGTACATGGAAAATAATGAATGACTATAAATTCAAAATTTTTATACAAATATAAACTAAGTGAACTTATGTGGGTGATACAACATATAGTAAAGGAAGTTTTTCAGGCAGAAGGAAATGACAAGAGTAAGATTAGACAGGGGAGGAGAAATGAAAAGCACCTTTTTTGAAAAGGTAAATGCTTGGTAAATCTAAATGAGTATTATTTACATAAAACAATAAATAATCATAATGGGTTTTGGACTCATTGAAAAAACCTACAATAAAGAAAAGTCCTAGGGCCTTCCTGGTGGTACAAGGGGTTAAGCACCACACTATGAAGCATCTGCAGCCACTGCATTACTGCAACATGAGTTTGATACCTGGCCAGGTAGCTGACCCACATGGCACAGCAGACCACTCCTGCTTCGCCTGCTGCTTCCTTCAGCAGTGTACTTCAGTCAATCTGCCTGCTCTGTTCCCTGCTCTGTCTTTGGTGAATCCTCTCACCCCCCACATCTCTGGCCTTATCCAAGTTCTTAATAAATTTAAAAAAAAATAAAAATGCTAAAAGTATAAATATTACATGCATAAAGCATTGAAGCAGACAGAAGAGTGCTAGTTCATTTAGTGAAGAACTCCAAAAAGTCCTCAAAATAACATTTGAACTGAGTGTAGAAAGGTAAATTTTCCAGTAGGATAGATTTGGGAGGTCTTTTCACATAGAGACAGTAATTGGAGCAAAGCATGAAAAGAAGCAACCTGGAACATGTGTAAACTGCATGCACGGGGCATGAGGACAGCAAAGGATTATAGCGCAAGAGATGCAGGGAGGGGGCAAGGAATAAAAGGCCATTTCTTCTAGAAATGTTGGCCTTATCCTGTGCTGGCATACAAACTAAAGTCTATCTCTCCTGCACATTCTTTCACAATAAAAGACTGCTTTTCACAGAGCATACAGGTGAATGTCATCTTTAGATTTGTGGCCAAATTGCTTCAGGCAGTGAAGAGTCGTTAGTTTTGTGTTTCACAAAGTTTTCCCAGCAGTTCAGTGAAACGTGTTGTTAGACGAGGTGGAAGCATATTAATTAGGAAACTATTGCAAGAGTCACTGTGAGAAATGAGGAGGAACTTTGGGAAGAGAATTCAAATTGCTTTGATTCTCATTGAAAGTGCTACACAAAAACACACCCCCCCATACACACACACACAACAATACAGGAGTAACCAGAGACTGATGGAGAAAACACATGCTCCCAGGAGGTAAGGTTTACACTCTAAAGCCACTACAGTAGTTGCCTTCAGTAGAAGCCCACAGTTGGCCATGGAAAATTCCCCAAGATAACACAGCCTAACTTGCAGGGACATCTAATCTTGCAGTTTGCAGAAGTACCAATAATTAGCTTGGCAGGAGTCCCACTTCCAGGACACTAAGTCTGCGTGTTTTCATCGTTCCATATCAACACCAGCCCCCTCACTGCCGAGTACACTGCCACCTTGTCTTCCTGAAGAGGATGCTGGCCATGTCAGACATACAGAATGCGATCCAGAATCCAAACAGAAGAGCCAAGAGGCACCATTTGGGAAACCATCCAAACTAGTGACACCATCTGCCTGTCCTTCTAATAATATCATACCACCCACCCTGCTTTTTAAAAAGTGGAAAATATTTTAAGGCCATTTAAAGATACAGAGCTCACTGCATTCCCATGTCTACCATCTACTTTTGCCATCAGCATTTCTATCATCTGCTACACTGGTCCTGCCAGTCCGTAACTTGCCACGGTCGTTGGATATAAATCAAAGTGATTTCTCAAGACCCTGTCAACTTTTTTCAACTTTGCTTGTTTCTGACTCACATCATTAATCCAATAAGATTTAAATTTTTAGTCAATTTCAGTTTCTTTCTCTCACATAGCCAATCTTTTTATTCATGAAATTTGTCTCTGCTCATAGCTTTGAGTTTTAGCCTTCTGCCCAACAGCCTCCTTATGTCCTTGGGGGAGAAATCATAGTAAAGGCCAAGGGGAACTCAGTCATCTCCTGTTCAGTTTCAATAATTGTAAATAAGAAAATTGAACAATTTGACACAAAATACAATCATTCTTCTAAAATGAGCTTTTTTTTACTTTTTTACTAAGGGAAAACATGATGAAAATCACTTCTGGTTGCAGCTATCAGGTCTCACAGAGTTGATGAGATTCATCTGGAAGAATAGCGAATACAACAGAGTAAAAGCTGAAGAGAAAAGAATTATGTGAAACAAAGCTTTTGGCAATAGGATGATTTGATTGGATTCTGTCCAGTGATGTGGAGAGAGGTGTGGGAAGTGATGTGGGGAAAACTGAAAAGAGAAGTACTTGGACCAGAGAAATGGCAAAATCTCCTGTAGTTATTGGATCAGAATTAGACTATGGATAAAAATTGTAGTACTGAGTGATACTCAAAATCATTTTTTTTCTGTTAAGAATAAGAC
The DNA here is from genome assembly GCA_019455555.1 of Galemys pyrenaicus. Lineage (NCBI taxonomy): Eukaryota > Metazoa > Chordata > Mammalia > Eulipotyphla > Talpidae > Galemys > Galemys pyrenaicus. The sequence goes on from JAGFMF010011611.1 coordinate 5,229,199, forward strand.
TATTAAAATGCAGATTAAAACCAAAATGAGAAATCATCTAACACCCACAAGCATGATACATATTAAAAAGACTTTCAATAACAAGTGCTGGAGAAGATACAAAGAAAGAGGAAGCTATTATACTGCTAGCGGGATTCTAAACTGATATAGCCATTTTGGAGAGATCTCAAATTACCTTAAAAATTAAAAATGGACATACTGTAAGGTCCAGCAATCCCACTCTTGGGTGTCTATCCAAAGAACATAAAACCATCAACTCAACAAAATTCCATGTCCTGCTGTGTTTATTGCAGCTGGACATGGAGACAACATAAGTGCCCACAGATGGCGGGCTGACTCAAGAAGATGTGGTATATCCATGCAATGGGATATTACTCAGCTATAAAATGTTACCATTTATAGCAAGAAATTGGAGAATATTAAGTACAGTAAAATAAGCTAGAAAGACAGACGAATATTAAACATTTACACAGCAAAACACCAATAAAAACTAGCAGATACTAGCAAGTTAAGTGGGGTCTCTCAGGTTAAGAAAGAAGGGGTAGGGAGGTGAAAGGAGTATGAGGGATGGTGTTCGGGAAATTTTTTTAAAGAATAAGGTATTTAAATATGGTGTGGGTTGCAATCAGATCATGAACATTAATGATAGAAATATCTTTAACCAACTTTTTGATAATTTTAAAGGGTCCTTGAAAAGGAAAAATATGGAATGAGAGTTGGGTCATAAATGACCAGCTAAATGTCTGCGTTTCATCTGGAAATAAGGGGATTGCTGAAATTAGCTGAAAAACATTGTTTCACAGGCTTTTGTGCATAAAGAAAACCTAGGGAAGAAAACAGAATAACCCTCTATGTGTGGAAAATATTATATCCCTACTAGCAAGTAACAGAGTATAAAATGTTATTACAGAAAAATGTTTTGCAAAATATGCCACAGCAATATGTACAGCATGGTCACTGCAAGCATATGATTTAATACAGTCTATACATTTGGGTATCTTGTGCTTAAAAATGAAGATAAATATGCCAGATATCAAATGTTAGTATAACTATAAAATAGAACTAAGAAGACTATGAATGGCAGATTACTATGTAGCAAATGATTGAACTGGAATATTGTGTCCAATGGCATTTTGTCTAAGATCTATACTTTAGATCAAACTACAACAGGATAACATCCAAAAAAGCTATGGGAGTAAAGTCTCACCTACTGTGAGACACTACAGGCAAGAGTTTTTCACATAATCTCACTTATTATTGGCAATAAACATATGAGTTCCCCATTTAACAATGAGGAAACCCAGGAAGAGAGAAGTATAACTAACCATAGAGCAAAAAAATAAAACAAGAATTATTCCAAAGCCTGTGCTGCTAATTTTTCCATTGTATTAGGTACCTTATATGTTTGCTTTTCAATCTCCTATGAGACTGATAATAATAGTTAGAATGTAAGAATGGGACAGAAACATAAGGAAATTTTACTAATCAGTATTAGATTTGAGTCATGTAGGCAAGAAATCAAAATAGTAGGTTTTCTTAAAAAATCATTTTAGGGGCCTCCCTGGTAGCACAGCGGGTTGAGTGCCACACTGTGAAGCATTCACAGCATAGCGGTGCAAGTTCAATCCCTGGCCAGGGAGGGGACCCACATGGCACAGCAGACCTCTCCTGCCTCACCTGCTGCTCCCCTCAGCAGTGCATTTCAGTTGATCTGCCTGTTCTGCTCCCCATTCTGTCTCTGGTGAATTCCTTTACCTCCCATGACTCTGGCCTGTACCCCAGTTCTTGTGCATGTAAATAAATCTTTTAAAAAATTATTTTAATTTTATTGAACTGAAAAAAAATTTTAATTAAGTAGTCATGGTGTGGGAGGGCAATTTCACATTGGCAGTCATCACTTTCCTATGTAGCTGCTCCACTATTCTTACTATGTTGCCGCATGTTTCACAGTGGCTGGTGCACTCCACCTGGGAGTACATTGTAGGAAGAGGAAACAAATAAGGCAAATAATAGGCAAATTGTCTTTTAAAAAGCTTCCTTGCAATTGTTGCACAGCACTTGCACTTACAAGTCATTTGTCAGAACGAAGACATAGGAAACACTTCTACCTGAAGGAACAGTTAGGCAATGTAGTCCTTATTTTGCACAGTCATAAAATCAATTAAACACTGGATTTCATTACTGAAGTAATAGAAGAGAACAGGTTTAGGGAAGTCAACAGAGCAAGATAGAATTTGACTCATGACAGATAGAGAGGTAAAAGGGGAAGGAGCCAAGGAGGCTCCCACTGTAAGATTCTTCCAGACTAAAGAAAAGATATTTAATGCCTTGAGCAGAGATAAAGTAGAACACAAGAGAAAAAGACAGCAGAAAGAGCATAGAAGGAAGATGATAAATATGACCCCAGAATTTCAGTACGGCTGAATCATAAGCAGAAGTTAAATCACTATAATAATGTTTTTTTTATCACTATACCTATAGAAATATGATGGTAATTTTGAATCCCTTTAAACATGCAGTGATTAAGCATTCAAATTAATTTAAGTGTTTTTTCCACTGAGCACATTTTAAAAAACGTTAAGTCATTGAAAACTTCAATAAATATTCCAGCCATTATTATTCAGGCTTAGTGATTAGTGCAGTCGGTGGAGAGCACCTTCTCTGCTATTTTCTTTATCAGCTATGCAGCCAGTATAGAGCACCCCACCTACTCCATATGGGTTTCTCCTCATTCAAGAGTGTGAACCTCAAAACTGTCTCTACTCTCCCATTCCTGACACCCTGGCAGAGCCAGAAGCCCTGCAATCCATGTCCCCCTTTCTGATCCATAGTTTAAGTGTTTCTGGAAAAGACAAGTCTAAATAAAGATGTGTGTGTAAATTACTTTTTCCAAAGCATTTGAAACTGGCACCTACCTCTTTTCATCCTTCATACTGAAATAGGTATTTCTTAAAAACAAAGTTCTATATCCCAGTATGGTTATCAAATTCAGGAAATTTATCATTGATACACTATTTTTATCTACTATATACCCCTTACTCCAATTTTTCCATTAACCCAGTAGTATACTTTCTATCACTTTTTGTCTCCAATACAAGATTTAATCCAGGATCACATTTCAAATCACTGATGTGTCTCTTTAATCTTTCCAATCCAGAATGTTTGTTTCCTTAGTCTATCTTTCCTGATGGATAGCTTTCATTCTTGAAGAATGTCAAGTATTTTACATAATTCTACTCAATTAGGCTTTGCCTGCTATTTCCATGTATGTAAATTAAGCATTGCTAGTTTAAATACCATCTAGGTGATGATGTGCCATTCTCAGGATACTATATCTGGAGATCAAGTTGTCCCTCTGCCATTAATTAGTGTTATTACTTTTGATCACAAGTCACAGTGCAGATACATGGGATAGCTGCAATATAAGCAACCTCCATGAAAATACAGAGAAACTACACAAATACCTGTTCTTTATCAATCTTTCCTTCAGAGCCTTAACACACACTGATAGTTTTTGTTTAACTTGATTTTTTTTTTACATAATGGTTTCAAAATAATGCTTTGTTTTGAACATTTCTTCCACATATTTAATTTATGCTTATATAAGTCATGCTAAATTTATACTTTTTCAAATGGTTATTTTATCTTTGTAGCAGTGATTTGATACACCACCTTTTTCAGACCATTAATTTTCACATGAATTTGGTTCTATTCCTGTAATTTACATTCCAATGGGTTTATTGATGTGTCAGTACCATACTCATTTAATTATATATCATGGTTTCCAATTACTTCCTAGCTATTCTTGCAGATTAATTTTCAATAAACTTTAGTATAAACAAGTGTAGATATAGGGGAAGAAATTGTTGGTCTTTTTATGGAAACCTCATTAAACTTATAAGTCTTCTTAGAGACAACTGACATCTTAATGATGTTGAGACATCCTAACCAAGATAAAAGAATACCTTTCCACTTATTTAACCCAACTTTTGAGTTATTCAAGTGTTTCATAGAGGTTTAACACTAGTTAAATTTGTTTTTACATTTTTTATTAACTTTCCTGTCACTATATATGAATGAGATTTTCTGTTATAATTCCTAGCTATCATTTGTGTACATGTCTTCTTGGGTTTTTTTTTTTCTATTAATTTTGTATCTTGCTACTGTGATTCTCTATGGATGATTCTCTAGGATTTTTTAAGAACACTGATATATCATTGGCAAGTAAAGAATGTTTTCTTATCTCAGAAGATGTATAGATGACTAGCAAGCACGTGAAAAATACTCAAATTCATTTATTAGGGCAACGCAAATCAAAATGACAATGGGATACCACCTCATACCCTGAAAATAACCTATATCAAAAAGACTGGGAACAATATGTGCTGGTAAGGGTGTAGTAAAAAAGGAACTCGTCCTTCACCATAGATGGGAATGTAAATTGGTACAAACCCTCTGAGAATAGTATGGAGATTTTTTAACAATCTAAAAATGGAAATACCATATGACCTAGCAATATCTCTACTAGGTTTTTATCTGAAGAATATGAAACACTAAAAGGATTTATGCATTCCTATTTTTATAGCAACATCATTCACAATAGCTAACACGCAAACAACCTAAATCCCCATCAACAGATGACTGTATATACTCAGTGGAATACTACACAGTTATAAAAAAAAAAATACTGAAAATTGCCTTTTGTGACAACATAGATTGTTATGCTAAATGAACTAAGTCAGAAAGTGAAAGACAATTATCAAATGGTTTCTCTCATCTGTTAATTTCATCATGTATGAAATATACATAACCAAAGTACATGAACTAACAAATTATCGCAAAAGAAATAGCAAAACACAACAAAAATAATGCTTAGACTTTGTGAAAAATAAGATGGTTACCAGAAAACAAAGAATACGGAGAAGTAACGTGTTAGCCTGCTGGAACTGGAGCTTCAGTGGAAGATGAGGGACCAGTGCATATTTTAAGGTGTTCAATTGTGAAGCTGTTCTCCCAGATCATAATTTTATAAATGAATAGCAAATCAATAAAATTCTATTTAAATACAGTCCAAAGGAAATACACATACATATAATTGGGTGTCTTTTCTAGTATTTTATGTGAGGAAATATATATGTCAATGATATTTATACTTTGAGAGACTCGAAAAATCTCAGATTCCCTCAAATTATTTGTTTTTTACTTCATTTATACCTCCCATTTTAAATGTCACAGAAAACCTTTTTCTTGATATTTTAGCACTTGGGATTTATCTTTACTTACAGTCTTTGATTCCAATCTCATATCTTTATTTTTTCCAAACTGGAAATATCTCATTCATAGAGCTTTCTCACACAATAATAAGATGACATTGACATAACAGCAAGATAAAGTACTCAGCAAATATATTTATTCCTGGAAGAATATGTTAACATACTTTAACTTTTGGTTCGAGATCCCCAGACACTAATTATGGAGCTGACTGTATAGAAAACGACTAGATGGATTGATCTTGAGACCGGTGAGATTCCTGAACTCCCTCATTGCTTTGTGAGCTTCTCCTAAATAACAAGTGTTCCTTTCCCAGACCCTAGCATGTACCCATTTTTACAAAAACCCTGCTCCCCTTAGCTTTGAGCTTAGGTTCCCATCAGCTCAGCTGACACCATTTCAATAATGAAAACTTTTCCTGGCTTCAAACACTCTGTGTCCAGTGTTTGATCCTTCAGTGCATTGGACCAAAGTGACCCTCAGTCACAAAATTAGGAGGCACCAAAGATAAACACATGAAAAATTACGGGATCATCTGTCAGAGAGAAAAATATACAGAAACAAATAAAGGGGGGAAAGAGAATTTAAGTGAAAGTATTCCAAAAGAAAGATGTTTATATTGAAGGAGGAGAGTTTCCTGCTAGTTTTGTAGTCATAAGGATGGTTTCCTTTTTTCTTCCTCAGTTCCATTGTTGTTCTTAAGTATGTACTTCACTAATTACCTTCCCAAAATATTCACTGTGATAGGGAGCAATTACTCACACATTGCCACAGAAAACTCCAGAGGCTTGACCTCTGACGAGAAGGTTTCTTCCCAACATGCTTTACAAAATCTGTTCTGCATGTGGTCATTATTGGCATCCCCACCCAGCAGGCAGAAGACTAGATTTGGGCTATTTGACTGATGTATTTGTTGCAGTCAAATCAGTCCCTTCGGAAGTGCATTTGCTAGTGTACCCTCTTACTTCATTACAACCTGTCACTGCAAATAGATTGTCTTGTTGCTACAAAACCCGTGTTTGATGCATTAGCATAACAGTAGCAGCAACAGTTGATATAAAACCATATTAGAAAATAAGAGACAACATGAAAGTGGAAAGGATGTCTGAGGAATCATTTAGAATAAACTATGCAGACCATTAAAGGAGACTCTTTTAGGAAATCTGATGGATAGCAAGTGATGGTTTCAGACCCTGCTGAAACAGAAATAATATCCTATTCTGGTTATTCATGCCATGACCGTTCTTTGTACATTATCATCACCCTTTCGGATCCATTGTGAAACCTAAAGTGCAATGGCCAGTTTCTTATGGCTATAGACCCTAATAGCCTCTCTCTGCCTCCTCATTTCTCATTACCAGAGCTCCAATTCCTTAATGTCATGGAATTCTCTAGTCTGAAAACTATTCCTTTGCCAAGTTATTTTCTTGTTGGCATTTAACTGCCTTCTAACAATATTTAGCTAAACTATAAGATTGTTTAATGCTATCGAACTTATTTTATCATTACCTTTTGCTTATTACACTGAAAGTGATAAAGAATCTATATTTAAAATAAAGATATAAATTCCTAAACAAGTGTATATAAGTGATATGAACTTACTGTAGAATATTCTGGGAACACATCCACTCTCTACCCTAGCCAATAAGTGAACAAATTTATTTGCATAGACTTGAAATTTAAAGCAGTTATGCAAATTATGATAGCTGTGGGTAAAAACCAGTCTTTTCACCCTCACTAAAGAGGGAGGAATCAGATAAGGAAGATTTAACTATGGGTATTCATGCCTTGTATATCCACAGAGCATTCTTTCGAAGGGAAGACATTAAATCTTGGGTTGTCTTCCTCTGTGCATAGATGACGTGACCACGACTTTGGGTCAGAACAACTTAAAAACAGAAGCCCCCTAGCAAGAACAATTACAATAATGCAAAAAAAATTTTTTTTAAATCATGTTATTAACCCAGTCACCTACTTTTGGGCATTTGGGTTGATTCCAAGTCTTACCTATTATAAATAGTGCTGCAAAAAATAGGGGTACAAGTATTCTTTTGAATTGATGTTTCTATCTCCTTTAGGAAGATCCCTAGGAGTGGAATTGCCAGGTCATATGATCAAGAAGATGTGATATATATGCACAATGAAATACTATGCAGCAATCAAAATAGATAAACTAATGTTAATCAGAGCTTCACATGCTCAGTAAATAAGTCAAAAGAAAAAAGAAAATATAAGATGGTTTCACTTATGGGAGGAATATTGGGGATCAAGGGAAAAATAACAACAACAATAATAACCAAAGGGAAAAAAACACAACACAACAAAACAAAAATAAACAGACAACTACAAATCAGAGAGAGACATTGAACACTAGCACAAGCTGTGCCAGAAGGGACACTGAAGAGATTCGACTCCATTCAACAAAAGGTGGATGAAGAGAGATGCCTGGAGGCTTTGGTTCAGTGTGAGTCCAGCCATGCAAACCTCAGTTACACTCGCCTCTGACTCCTGGCCCTGGCAAGGGGAGAGCTGAGTGGGATGGGGCACACCCATGAGCCCATGATGGAGGGGAGAACATGCCTCTAGAGGAACAGGACAGCACGTGTCCCCCACACCTTGGGACCAGTACCAACCTAGTGAAAGATGCCGGCACAGACAAACTCCAGATCCTTAGATCTAAACCCCACAGACACTAGCCAGTCCGCCACACTGATTCCCAACAGGGACTGGAAACACCCCCGAACCCCCACACAGCAGCCACAGGTCAGGGCTCCTGATACATGACCTATGGCAGCCCAGAAAGAGCAAACATAAAATCATATAAAGCCAGGAAAAGGTAAGCCAGAGAGTCCACATTAGTTATGGAAACTAAACTCTGAATGTGTTGTTTAATTAAGTTAGCATAAGAAAGACAAAAATGTATATGGAGAAAAGTAAAATTAGAAAACTTACATTTAAAAAAACTTTCCCAAGAAATGTCAGGATACTGTTCCAGTTTTAACTTAAGCTAATAACAGCGTCTTGATTTGGTTTTTTTCTTCAAGTATGAATATCACTGATAGACTACAAAGGTGTGTCTCTTCCTATAATTTGGCCCTCTATCTACAAACAGACTGAATGAAATCACAGAAAAACCCATCCCGATGCAGCAATGGCTGATAAACTCTTCAAAATAAAGAGATGCTGTAACACGGCATCTGATTACACTGAGCCTGACTATCAGCAGCAATGCATTAGGCATGCTCAATCAATGCAGCACACGTGGAGAGCAGGTTGCTAGGACAACCAGTAGAAGTCAACAAATATCCTAAAAGGCATCTTTAAAATTTTAGGGTTTAACACTTGCCTGATGCTATAGGCGAGTAAATAATTTAAGATTAGTTATTTCTAAAAAATGAAAAAAGACTCTGAATGTTTCATTAGATGGTACATGTGAAAGCAAATATAATTCAAATATATCCATATCTGAGCCCAAACAATTCTCGGTGAATTAACTAGTTCTTCATTAAATTTATTTTAAGAAATCTTCCAACATCCTCCAATCTAAACATTATACAAATAGGTTAAAGGATTGACGGTGAGTGTGAAGATTTTCTGTGCCAAGTGTCCTTCTTAAGTAGATTTATATTTATCGTTTAAATGAGGCCAAAGAAATTTACTCAACATAAAACATCAAGATGAAGTCCTAACCCATCCTTGCTCTCTGAAAAGGAAAGATGTTTATCACCAAGATTTAACGTGTAAAGAATGTGACCCATTCATGTAACAATAAAGTACAGGGGAAAATGGGTAGGCTATTTATTTTCAAATGTTCCCATTATATCTCATTGTGCTTTGAGATGGTTTTCACTTCTTGAGAGTCTGATCAGTGCTAGACCAGCTGGATTGTCTGTCAGAGCCTGACGCTGTCTCCTGGCAGCAGGGAGCAGTCGTCACTCAAGTCTCATCAGGGCATCTTCCGAATGCTGAGGAGGGAAGAGATCCGCTGAGTAGCCATTTTATTTTTTTAATCCCAGATATTTATTGGATGAATGAGAGCATCCTTAAGGAGTCCTTTGTCTTTCCTCCACATTTTAAAGCACAAATAAATTCTTTCAATACCTGATCAGAAAGAGATTATTTAAATGATGTGAACTAAGAACTGAGAGAATTTGGGTTGAATTCGCATAGTCTATCTAAATGAAAACCTGGTTTTGATCTCAGGCTGTGATTGACCTTCCCGGTATATCATCACTTAATAAGTAATCCATGATCTTACCTTCGATCTTACCTTCCTGTTAACAAAAGCTTGCCTTGAGGAAAATGCGCAATAAAAAGTTAAAAGTGGGCCTCCCTGGTGGCGCAGTGGGTTAAGCAACGCACTATGAAGCAAACAGCAGTCACTGCAGCATGAGTTCGATCCCTGCTGCCAGCCAGGGAGGGGACCCACATGGTGCGGCAGACCTCTCCTGCTGTGCCCGCTGCTCCCCTCAGCAGTGTACTTCAGTTGATCTGCCTGTTCTGCTCCCGGCTCTCTGTGGTGAATCCTCTCACCACCCCACACCTCTGGCCTGTACCCCAGTGCTTGTATGCATAAATAAATAAATCTTTAAAAAAAAAAAAAGTTAAAAGTGTGTGTTGTATAGTAGGTACAAATCCTCTGTACCATTTCAACCCTTGGGTCCTTGGGCAATTTACTCAACCCTCATAAGCTTCTTTTTTTAAGTCTCTGTGCATGGGTTCGTGAAATAGCAATTTTAGAACTCTATAATGTGGTTGTGTGGATTATGAGATTAAATATACAATATAAATGTTAATTTTTATTATTCAGTTGCATTGATTTGTGAAATTTAACTGGATGAATTAGAAACCACAATACTCATGGTCTAATCCCATTTCCATTTACTATCTACAGAAACCTGAGGCAAAATATCATCTCTACAAATGTATTTTCCCATTTCTAAAATGAAAATAATTGTTTTTGCCCTGCCTGTATCTCAAGAGAGATGGTAAGCATCTGAAGAGGTGTGAGTTTGTAACCCTGACTCATATATAGTGCTATAAATCAAGGTTACCTCAGTAAACATATAATAAAATTAAATTGTTGTCACAATCAAATGAAATCATGTAAACTGAATTTATAACTTTAAGGTACTTTTATCAACCCATAGCCTAAGAATAAAGACATAAGATGTAAACCAAATAGCTTTAAACAAAACAAAAAAAAAAAAAGTTAGTGGGGGAGAATAATTACAGAGGCTTCTCCTTTCTAGAATTTTCTCTCAGTCACATCAAGGGTTTTGCTTCATTTTGGAAGCTTTTCAAAATAGTGCTTCAGAGCATAAAGCCAAGGCGTCTGATTATTGCTCCTTGTTTCAGCCAAGAATAATTTTTAATCAAATTATGGCTTGAAGGAAATACAGACAAACACATTGGTCCTACAAATATGCATGCATATCCTTAAATCACAAGCTGCAGAGTTGTTGTGAGCTGTCCTCTCCCCCAGAGGTATAAACAAATGACACGTTTCTCCTAGTCTGATTCTGTCCTTTCCTAGTGACCAAATCTATCTAGAGGGAAGGAACAGTAACAAAAACAGAGGATCCAGAGATATAAGGAATGTAGTAGTGTTTGGGGAAAGAATAACAATGACTTTTTTCCCCATTACAAAATGAAGTGAGCAAAATATACAGAAAATGAAATTCTCAAAATGCTAAGTCATCAAAAGAATGGAAAAGAAAATGAGTTTATGGCTTCAGCAGGTGACAGAAGGGTACGAAGACTTGAAGGACTGGCTTTGGAGTCTAACCCACTTCTTACTGGGGTACCTGTGTTCCCTTGTGCTCATTCTGTTGATCTGTACACATCAAGGAGATTAAAACTGAAATATCAGGCTGACTGCAAGGACTAAATCAGATACAACATGTGCCTATGCTCATCCCAGTGCCAGGAACACATAGGGTGCCCAGTACATTGATGCTATTACAAATAAGGTGGGGCTAAGCATAAATCAGGAAAGATCTAGACACTGTTTTCATTTGTGCCATAACAAATTTCCATAATCTACGTGGTTTAAAGTAGCAACAATTCACTTTCTCACAGATTTCTGAAGACTAGAAGTCTGAAATCAAGGTTTCAATGGGGTCATCCTCTTTCTGAAGGCTCGGGGGGAAGTGTCTGTTCAGGCCTTGCCCTTAGCTCCCAGCACTTCTAGGGGTCCTCGAAGTTCCTTTGTACACTTGACACTCCCATCTCTGTCTCTGCTGTCACAAGGCACTCTCCTGTAGTCTATCTTTGTCTCTCCATAGAACACCAGTTGTTCTGGATTAAGGGCCCACCTGACTCCCTTCCTGGCTATATCTACAGAGGTCTTATTGCCAAATAAGGTCACATTCACAGATCTGAAGTGTTAAATATTTAACATGTCCTTTTGGGGGACACAATTCAACCTATCAAAGTCCTTAAGGTGGATGGTAGAAATGAAGCATGCACATTAGACTTTTACTGAAGACCTAGCCTGTGAAATTCTGGAAAACATGTTCGTTTCTAGTCATGAATAAAACACAAAATAATTTAGTATATGGAAGAACTGACTTGTAAGCAAATCTAACAAGAGTGAAAAAAAATATGTTGGCCAAGCAAGATCCACAGGAGAAGAGTGAGAAATTTGGATCAAACCAGCAAGCAGTAAAGTGAAATATTATTCAGAAACGATTAAGGGCAATGTAAAAGATAAAGAAGATGTGACTAAATGAGGAGACAAGATAGGATGAATATCACCGAGGAATTGGTCAGATTATAATGAACAATGGCAAGGCAGAAGAAGAGGTTAGATAGTATTTTTAGCCAATAAAAATGGAGAACTTGGCATAGGATTTCAGTGAAGCGAAGCTGTTTATTAATTTCTTGATTTTTCACACACCATTGTATAAAGATATATCCAAATAATGTGTACCCGAGCTGAGTCTCCTATGCTCCCCTGAGCCAGGTATGAGAGCCCTCATCTCAAGTTAGGATGAAAAGGGAGCTAGAGTGATACAGTCAAAAGCAGGTGATATTCCTTTGACCCTCAGCTCACTGTCTTCTAGACCTCACAGAACACCACCTCCATCACTGACACTTCAGACTGAAAAGGAGGCAATAGCATCTACATTAGCAGGTCTGAGAGTGCAGCATCCCATGAAAACCTCAGCATGATGACAGGCAAATGGTAAGTTCTCCTTAAAGAACAACTACCTGCTTAAGCTGTCATCTTCATTTTTCAGAGCCAATGGTGGCTTTCTTTTCTTTTTTTTTTTTTGTTAATGAAGGTAATGGTTTACAACACTGTGTGTGACCTAGTGACATAGGTTCTTTCCTCTTCCTCCATGGTCCCACCTTACAGCCATCACCAAAGCATATTAATAAACCTCACTATGGTGCTTTTCCTTATTATGACAAAGTGAACCAGTCTTTCTACACATTAATGAAGCTATACGTTTGTTGAGCACAAGATGTGCCAACCATGGGGCCTCCCTGGTGGCGCAGTGGGTTAAGCAACGCACTATGAAGCAAACCGCAGCCACTGCAGCACGAGTTCGATCCCTGCCGCTGGCCAGGGAGGGGACCCACATGGCGGGCAGACCTCTCCTGCTGTGCCCGCTGCTCCCCTCAGCAGTGTATTTCCATTGATCTGCCTGTTCTGCTCCCCGCTCTGTCTCTGGTGAATCCTCTCACCCCCCACACTTCTGGCCTGTACCCCAGTGCTTGTATGCATAAATCTTTAAAAAAAAAAAAAAAAGATGTGCCAACCAATAAAATGATGTGCCCAGCACAGAACTATCACGTAAGTATCATGAACCTCCTCCAGCTCAGAAAAATTCCTCAACCCCAAACCTGGCTGTAGTAGGGACTAATTTTACTGCTTTGCTTGTGCTTCAACACAGCCTTATCTTTTCTTTGGGGGGCAAATTATTTACCTCATCTCAGTAAACAAAGCAGCATCAGGGAACTTTTGTCATACATATTAAACAATAAGCTCAGCTGAGTCATCCCAGGGCCAGACTCTACCGCTCACATACCTGCAGGGGCTGATCTCCCCCATGGGCGGGGCGGGGTGGGGAGCACTGAACACAGGTATCCCCTGCTTTTGGAAAGTTCATTTTTGCCACTTCACTTTTTAGGAAAGCCCAATATAACACTTGTTTTCACTGATGAAATTTGAAGAAACTTTCACTTTTTCCACAGATTTGGTAATTTTTGGGTAGTGTGTGATTTGCCCCCTCTGGTGTAGTCCCTGTACTTCCACCACCACCACAGCACCTGTGACCCATCACCACAATCCCTTGTGCTCTTCCCTCCCGAACTGGAGGGTTATTTATGGGCCTGAAAACATAAAAATTTTCCCTCTATTAACTAATGGCTTCTTTCCTTGATGTCATTCAGATTAAGGAAAACTTCCTAGGAATGCTCCACTTCTGGAGAGAGGGGTGTGGGAGAAAACTGTATCTACATATGTGACCTTATGGGATAAAATTTGCCCACTCAGAAAAAAAGATGAAGTCAGGAATCACTAATCCTATCTTTCCATGTAGCCCCCACTGCTGCTGTACAAGAGCAGAAAAAAGAATGCAAGTTTGGATTTGATTCTTAATTTGACACTATTATGACTCAATTTACTCAGTCCTTTCTTAGTCACAATTTCTTCGTAAAGATGGAGTTCATAATCGACCTCAGAGTAATCATCTAAAAAGTATGGGTAATAGATACACGAGAGAGAATTGTTTTCAAGCAATTCTGACCTAATCATGAAAAGAAAGTAAAATGGTAGAGAAAAGGGCACTGAGAAAATTTCTCAGACACAAAACTCATTTTCTAATTCTGCCTTCTGTAAAAGGAGACGAAAGGCTGGATCACATTTCTGACGCTTACCATTTCCCAACAAGCAAAATTCCTTTTTAAGAACTCATTCAAATAGGGTAAATACATGGCCTTTACTTCTTTTCTCCAACACTTGGAAAACAATAACATAAATTTGGTTGCATAAAATAACTATGATCAGTTTAAAAGAAACCAGAAATAGAACAATACAGTTAATCCTCATTCTCTGTGCAGGACAATAGACGTCTGCTAACTTCTGAAAAGTTATGTATGGAGATCTGTGCAAAATGCCAATTAGAGGAAACTATTTCAGCAAAGCACATACAAAATGATTTCTGTTTCTCTAAATCTTTTTATATATTTCTAAGTGATTCACAATGGTTTACCATTTTTTAAAGTTTTATATTTAAAAAGGAGATAGTTTGTTAGGCATGCTTTGTTTCCTCTTTTTTTCCCTTATATTTTATTCCATTCTCCAACATCATTTATGTGGAGAAACTAGTATGTATCTTTCCATATAATTATCAAAGGTCATACAATCATATGCACAGGTATGCCCTCAATTCCATTTTATAATTTCGTATGATTATGAAATGCTCCTATGTGGAAATCATATATTTTCCTAATATTTTTAATTGTATCAACCTAACACCTGTATATACAAAAAAAATGTTACTTAGTATTGCATGAAAATAAAGAAGAGTACTGTTTGTTCTACCCTTCCCTAAGCATCAAGAGTGCTAGTCAAAAAAAAAAAATTCCACAAATTATTTCTGCATTTCCAAAGAATATACTTATATAACAATGTTTTATGTATAGATTTTAGATAGGAGGACCAATTAATGACTCTGATTATGATTAGTATGTTTGTTCTTTTATACCTATTTATTAGTATGTTTATACCTTTTATACGTACCTCTTACCTTCTTGGCACCCTATCAAATTGCTTATCTTACCCTAGTCAAATGAACAGGTGTCTAATAGGACAATGTAGATGGCCATGAAGTGTGAATAGTTTTCACACCTTGGTGAGTTTCCTAGTTTGTTTTTCTGGACCTTCTCATTGCCTTCCTTCTTCCTGGCCTTTTTTTTCCTTCCTCTCCCTACTCCCCTTCCTCAGCATTTTTTTTTTTTAATCCAACCACAACATCTGCTATTCAATTGGCTACTCAATTCCTGAAAATCTACTTATTGGAATTCTCTGCCTTTTTATTCCAATCAAGTCTTTGGCTCCTGAGCCTTTTTTTTTTTTTTTTTTCCAATGATCCCGATGCACAGTCTTCCTGGTACTTTCTTTGATCATCCTGCTAAATGTCATCCATTGTTTCCTGAGTCCTTCCTCTTCCTCTTTTTGTCTTTATTCCCTTATTTCCCACCCAAATGTTTCCTCTACAGAATATTTGGAACTTAAATTTGAGTATTTGCCCCCGTAGAAATACCCATGTTCTCCCTCATACTTTATTAATTTCTTGGTTGGTGGGACAATTTTAAGTGGGGGATTATTTCCCTTGTAATTGTGAACACTTCGCTCCACTGTGCGTGTAGTTGCAGCTGTTGAAATATCTGATGCGTTCTTACTCTTTTATAATCAACCTTTATAGCTCCGTGGAAGTATTCGTTTTTATTCTTCATTGCCTGGTGCTTTAAAATTCCATTAAGTTCTTTGCTATGCTTTTATTTTAAGCTACCGTTATAGATCATTGTTTGGGCCCTTCTGGATTCTTTCAGAGCTCAAATTTTTTCTCCTATCATTGGTCTGAAACATCCATTCCCTTAATTTTCTCTTTCTATATGTGAAGCTACTTTGCCAACCATGTTAGAATTTTGAATTCATTCTCATAAATATTTTATCATTTTCCTTTATGCTATACTAAGAAATTAAGTTAATTTACATTCTCATACTCCTGAAATTTCTATTTTAATTTTTAATATACCTTTCTTTTAATCCTATTAGACATTTCCTATTTATTCTGCTCATATATTTTCACTTATAAATTTTCATATCTATTTTGAGATTTTTGTGATTGCTATTACTGCTATTATGATTGCGATTTTCCTCTTACCTGCATTATCTCTATTTGAAACGTGTTTTTCTGTTTTCTTACTTATATATCTTTTATATTTGATGTATTCTCCAATTACATCATGATTGTAGATTACTGACATACATGATTAGAAGTTTATGAAATTGAAAAGGGCTTCATTTTAGGATGATTGAGGGGAATTATTTTAATAAAGGTAGATGCCTAATATTTTGTAGTGACTTTGTTTTCTTTCTTTCATGGGGTCATGAAGTTATGGAGAACTTTCCAATCTTCTATGGTTGTCATGTGGCACAGATAGGGGCATTTCAGAGATAATGAATGACTGGTAATAGCCACCAGCCCACTGAGTATATTTTTGTGACTTAGAAAAAAGATCCATCTTTCTCAAGATGATTTACATCCATCTCTTGGAACCTGTCATAGTGACTTGTTTTGTAAAATCAAGAAGTTTACTATCATCAATTGAAAATCATCATGATATGTATACTGTAATACGTATACTTATAATGTAAAAAGTATATGAAAAAATGCTCAGCATCACTATGAGAATGAAAAAATCAAAACCATAATGAGATATCATTCCTCCTCCACCCATAAAAATGATCTTTTATGTAAAAAAAGCCTGGAAACAACAAGTGCTGGTAAGGATGCAGAGAAAAAGACAAACCCATTGCTAGTGGGAATGTAATATGTTGAAGCCTCTATGGGGAATGTACAGAGATTCTTTTTAAGAATGAAATAGAAATATCACCTGATCCACAATACCACTGCTAAGTAGCTATCCAAATAATATGAAAACATGTACACACTCCTATGTACACACAGCATTCCAATAGCCAAGTCATGGAACCAGCAAAAATGTTCATCAGCAGATGACTAGATTTTAAAAATGTGGAATAAATACTCAATGGAATACTAGTCAGCTATTTAAAAAGATGAAATGGTGCCTTTGGGGACAAGATAGCTGGGTCTTGAGATGATGATGCTAAGTGAAGTAAGTCTAAAAGTGAAAGAGTTATCAGACAGTCTCACTCACTTGTAGAATATAAATACCAAAGAAAACCAAGTGACAAATAACAACAAAAATACTTCTTAGTATCTATGAAAATAACTGGTTACCACAGGGGTTGGGGAAGGAAGAGGCCATAGGGGAGGGAGGGTGACAGGACTGTGGTGCTGGAGTTGGGGAGGGTAAGGAGTTGTGTGGAGGGTAAGCGCCACACAAGGAGCTGTGGAACTGTGCTCCCAAATGCATTTATGTGGAGTATAGTGCAGAGCAACAGAACTTGAACAAATAATAAAATGTTTATTTCCCAGCATGCATTTCAGGCAGTGGCATTTTCTATAGACAATCTGGGTCAATTAACCTCATTATTTTATTTCTGCACAAAATAGAATTGTTAAAATGTATTTTCTCACTAATGTTTCTTATCATTTCTGTCCGTGTATTTTTTAGTCCATTTTCTACCACATTAGTGAGGGCTAGAAATAGCCAAACAGATAAACAAGTAATAAATTCTACTTTTTGAGCCGCTAGGTCCTCCATGATATTTCTGAGAGTAAATAATAGCAAAATTAAGCAGTTGAGTGTGGAAGAAATGATCTTAACCAGCCCCTAGTGATTCACTGAATAAACTTTGTATACTAGACCCACCATACACACTTTCTCTTTTGATCAACTCATATCAAAGACTACGTGATGCAATATATTCTAATTTATATATTAAGATGAAAAATGTGGAGACTACTTAGCAACATTAAGTACATCTCCCAGGCTTCACAAATGGTAAATAGTGAGTAAAGATTTATACCCAGGTCTCTCAGAACCCAAATTTGATGTATGTTGCATTAAGTGACAGTTTATTTTCTTCTCAAGCATATACTGAAGTTACTAGAATTTAATTTAAACTTTGTTTCAATAGTTAGTGCTTCTAAAATGATAACTGGAATTTTTAAGTAAGATCATGAACCACAATGTTAAAAGAAACTAAGAAAAAATAAATTAAATCAACCCACAAAAAACCTATTTCAACAACTTTCCATATAGTAGGAAAGAAAAACAAGGATGAGTGATTTTTCAACAGAAAAATGAAACAACCATTTGCAATTTTATCTTTCACTGTAATAAGAAAGCTAAATTAACTAGGACGCTTAACAAATCAAGAATTCTTACAATAAAGATTTTGCTGTAATTTTGTAGTTTGTAATTCTTTAAAAGTATAATTGAAATATCTGTATTCAAGAAAAACAAAACTATAATTGACATAAAGGAATGAGTAATTGAAGTCTCATAAGTCATCTCAGAAGGCTTTGTACTTTTCCCTCAATTCCAATGCCTAAATGAAAACCATCAAAACTTTTGACTTGATTGCTATTATGACTGGGAATATTATAAAATGATATTATAAACATGATTCACTACTGTTGCCTTTCTGTACTTGCCAGTAAATGTAGTTTTTTGAATCTGTTCCCCCTTTTGAGAATTTCATAAAGCAAAACTGGGACTAGAATACAGTTTCAAATTCAAACAATCTGGGTTCACCGTTTGCCCTATGGGGATTAAAAGCCCCTCCTCCTATTCCAAGTGAGTTGTTCACATTTCTTCCATGCTCACAACTAATCTTAAGAAAGGTAAAGGTGGGCCTCCCCTGGTGGCGCAGTGGGTTAAGCAACGCACTACGAAGCAAATCGCAGCCACTGAAGCACGAGTTCGATCCCTGCGGACGGCCGGGGGGGGGACCCACATGGCGTGGCAGACCTCTCCTGCTGTGCCCGCTGCTCCCCTCAGCAGTGTACTTCTGTTGATCTGCCTGTTCTGCTCCCCGCTCTGTCTGTGGTGAATCCTCTCACCCCCCCACACCTCTGGCCTGTACCCCAGTGCTTGTACGCATAAATAAATAAATCTTTAAAAAAAAAAAAAAAGAAAGGTAAAGGTAATAGCATTTGAATCTGAGCAGAACACTTGCGTTCTGTTTCTTCTACTTGCACAGATAAAGTTCTGGAGGGGTAGGAATTCTATAGACTAGATACCTCATCCAGATCTATGACATGAGGAGTAGTATCAGTTTGCCTGTTTTACAAATGAAGCTGATCCATGGAAAGGTTAAGCAGAGAGGCTCAGGTTACAGAATAAGTGGCCTGCTCTGGCTTCTAAAGTGGAAGTCTGACCTCAACGTCTGCCAATTACATGGCTGAAGAACAAGGTGCAGCTGACGGTAGTGGGAAATCCTGACAACAACTGGGGACCAAACTGAAGAGACCTTGACTACAAGGTAGAAGGATTGTGATTAATTCCACAGGAAAGGGCTAGCCAAGGGTAAATTTCTGAGCCTGTGGCAACTCACAGGACAGACTAAGTCCCCTGCCCTCCCATATTTAATAAGATGAACAAGAGCACGCTCTTTGGCTGGTCAGGCACATCTTCTTCCCCTGAATTTCTGGAACTCTTGCCTTTCTCCATCTCTTGCCTGGTTATAAAAGCAAAGATGATCACAGTGTGATGAGATCTTAAATATTAATTTGGTTTCTGCTTAAAATGCATAAGGCTATAAAAGAATATCACTTGCAAGATAGTCAACAAAGTCATAAATTCTCTCGAGTCCATCAGAGAGCCGAGGTTTGCAGGCACCAAGTGAAATAATAAGGACGAAAATTCCTTCAAGAAGGAATGGGATGCAAGACTGTCTCCTCGTTGGCAGAGCCTGGGAGAAGATAGAGCCACTATACAGTCAAGTAAGGAGGAAAATACCTCCAATGTTAATGACTTCTCAAAGACCTGCTATCAGCTGCCAGGGACCTATGCAGACTCCATGGAAGCGCCATACAAGAGGACTCACTCATAAGCTCCTTTTCAGAGGCCTCCTCAGGGCACCAGCCACAGAGATTAGAGGCCGACAGTAAACCTGACTGAGCCTTCCTCGTTCATAGGTGAAGAAAACCCATCACCAGATTTTTTGTAAGAAGAAACAAAATCTCAAAGTAGCACAAGGACTGACAAGACACATTCCGCCCCCACGATGGAAATCCACTTGTTGCAGGGAGTGGTAGAGGCAAAAGTCATCAGCATCTGAGGGAGGGGGCTGGTCCTTCCTTCCTCACTAGGAGCCTAGCTCTGAATCACAAGCCCCAGGGCTCTATGCGAGGAGAGGCGCAGATGTCTGAGGAAGGAGGTAAAAAACGGGAAGGAGGTAAAAATGAAAGCCAGTACCCTGTAGGGGAAGGGGTGAAACTTGCTTCCAGAAAAAACACAAAGTAGGATTTGGGGTTATCCAGTAGTGAAGCATAATTTAACCCACCTTAACTTAAGGATTCTCCGAAACTGAATGAACATTATGTGGAGAAGAGGCATGTGGAAGCAATCTTGGGAAGAAGTACAGGATCTGCATTAGCGTCTCAAGTATAGACAGGGCGATTCTGTAATGGATCTGGCTGGAACAGGAGTCCCCAGGGGAACACATTTCCATTTCCTGACCTTGTTTGCTACTAATATTCTTATATTTTGACTTGCAAAGGCAAATGTTCTAAATACAGTGCAATCTTTTAGAAATTTTAACAGTTCGTTCTTATCCATTTGTTTTGCTGTGGACAAAACTCACCCTTCTAAAAGCATGTTGTGATAATACTAAAACATTTTTATTCAATGACTAGTGTTCCATTTGAGAATCTTGCGAATTTTAAAACATTTTAGGAACAAGTCATTCCCCTGCTGGAATTCTCTATTTCTGATTTGCGGGCTTGCCTTGTGACCTTTCCTTAACTAATATCATACTGAAATAGATGTAAGGAGATCTGCAAACTCTTTACAATACAGGGCAGGAAGGGACCCTAAAACCAGCCAAGGACAGTGCCCAAATAGTTTACCTGTCACTGTCTGCGTTCTTCACCTGCATGCACAGTCGCAAGACCACTCAAGTTCAGAGAACAGCAACAATGGTACGTAGTTCACAAATAAAGAAAAACAAAGACCCACTGAGGTCACAAATGGCCATTTACCTCACCCGAAGCCGTGTCCAGTGTTTCATAATCCTAAACACAAAGGCTCCCAAGATGGTGTCTTCCCACCTCTGAGGGCCTGGAGCACATGGCAGCCACACAATAGCCCCGGATCCAACTCACAGAGTTAGCAGAAGACACAACAAGAGAAGCAGCCCGGAGCCACTAAGATGCCCCAGCACAGCACCAGACAAGTGACACTTAAAACAGCCACTGTGGCAGTCAAATGACCCGGCAAACAGCCACAGTCACACGGCTCAGGGAGGTGCCCGGCTCCAGGTCTTCGCCTTCCCTACCAGGCTAATAGCAGCAAAACTGGGAACAGTTCCAGTCACATGGCTACCTGCAAAACCTCCAAACTTTTCTTCTCCGAGGTTGGGCTGCCAGAACGTCTCCACATCCTTCTGAGGCCCACTACAGCCTTCTGGAAGATCAGTGTACTGGTGGCAGAAATGGCTAACGCCGGATTCGGAATCCCTGGAGCTGCTTCTGCAGTCAGCTTATATTTCTTACCAGTCTCCACCCCCACCTCATTTGTTCCTACTTCACCTGGGGCTATTCATCCTCGCCCAGCACCACCCTCCAGAGGGCACCACCTGTAACAGTCTTGTCTTCACCGCCCCACTTATATTTACAGTAAAATTTGCCAGGACTACCCAAGTTCCCTGCCTCAAACTCACCAATCATCATCCTCAGCTGTGTAGCTCATTAGACGCTAAAGCTTATCCAAACCCTCCATATCTGGTTGTTGTTGTTGTTTAAAGGTTTATTTATTTATGTCTACAAGAGCTGGGTGTAAACCAGAGATGCAGGGAGGGTGAGAAGATTTACCAGAGACACAGTGGGGAGCAGAACAGGCAGATCTACTGAAATACACTGCTGAGGGGAGCAGCAGGGAAACAAAAGAGGCCTTCTATACCATGTGGGACAGCTTCCTAGTCAAGGATTGAACTCAACTGCAGTGGCTGCCTATAGCTTCATAGGGTTGAGACTTAACCCTTTGCACCACCAGGGAGGCCCAGTCCCTCCATTTCTTGCCAGAATTCCTTACCATCCAGAATTGCCATAGTCACCACTAAATATCGTTTGCCTGACCCAAACAGCCCCAGTCAGTAATTTTAGGCAGAGCAAATTCAGCTAATTTTTGTTCCTTGAAGTTTACCAATATAATAATTTTTACTAAGTGAAAACATCTAAACTCATTTTTTACAAAGCATTTTAAAATGTGAATTTTAAACAGCCTTAATAAACATTAAGAGTATCTTCTATATTCATGTCAGCAAAGTATTTTTACATGCAAAACATTTTAAAAGTTTAACTGATATTTATGTAGTATTATAGTGAGTCAGATACTGTTTTAAGCACTTTATAAATATTAATTCATTTAATTATCCTGACAACCGAAGGCAGAAGATAAATTATTTCTCGTTTTATAGATGAGTAAACTGAGTATTAGAAGAAATGGGTAAATTGCCAAATTTCTACAGATGATGAGGCAAAGAATCAGGATTCAAACCCAGGTCATCTGGCTGCAGCACCTGTGTGTGATTAGATAAAGGAGAGGAATTTGGAGACTCTGCCGAGAGAAATAACCAGTTTTAAAGTCTTTGTAGGAAAAGCAGTGAGCATAGTGACAATATATTCCAGCATCAAAGCACAAGCAGTCCCCATTCATTTCTGAAAAACTCAGTTCCAAAGACCTAAGACTTCCCTCTGACCTCAATTCCTTATGAGTATTGGTTCAATAACAGAACAGTGCAAAAAGATTAGTGGGAAATAACACTTCTTGATATTTAGTCATAAATATGCCAAATGAACATCAGTCTTATATGTATAATTTCCTTTTCAGGTTAGATTGAAGCTAAGCAGAAGTAACTAAGTAGGCATGGAAATAACTCAATAGGCATTTCACTACAGTTCTCTTGCCATGAAATGGTGTTTATGCCAAATTCTCTTAGAATCTCTCGGTGCATCCAATGTGGCAGGACTCACTCTGGAGAAGGAGAGGTCATGGTGTATTTTTCCTGGCTGATCACTGGCCCCGTGTTGAAGGAAGTCTTCCTAGGTGGTTCCGACCCTTCACAGTTTCAACTCAGTTTTCTCCACTCGTGTGTGCACAGTGTTGTAAATATCAAACTAATAAATTATAAATTTAGTATCCTATATAAATGTGATTTCATATAATAAGTACATATTGGTATCCATAATGACAACTCATACACATACTCCCAATGAGTACAAGAAAGTCAAAAATTTTGAGACAAAAAATGCTTGTTCCTTGTCTCCAGACTCATGCACAGCTCTCAGTCTAAATCAACAACCAACTCATTGAATGACCTGCGGCTAATATCTGATTAATGACTCTTAATTACCAGGAAGCACTTCAAAAGAAGAGCTGTATAAATGTTAAGGATATTATCTTCGAAAGTGTCTCTAGAGCTTTCTTACAGGCAGGGCAGAGTTCCTCATTCCCATCTGCCTAGGCATCTATTTTCAGTCACCATGAACAAATCATTCTCTCCTGAAATCCGATTTTCTTGTTTTTGCAACTCAGAATTAATTCCACCCAAAACTAATTCTCCAGGAGAGTGCATGGTCTCTCTGCACTATAAGGGACTGTTTTGACAGCTTGCCAGCCATGGAGTGCGCTTTGAGAAACTCGCAAAACACGTGATTTATCAGAGAAAGGAAGAGATTACCCATAAAGGGCATCTACGAACAGGTCATCAACCACCTTAGTTCTCCTGGAGGGAACCATATGAGCTACTACACACACACAAAAGACAGAATCACAAGCAAGGCAAAATTAAATGTTCTGAATGAAAGACTCAATATTCTAAATTACAAAATGATGAAGGTTGCTTATTAATGTAAGTTATATTCACGGTTGCCACTATGAACACAGATGCCAGCCGCTCTCCCTCACTGTCGCCACCTGCTACTGCAGTTGGTCCAAATTTGACCCAAGTATGAAAAGGCATCTCTTTAAAATTCCTCAAAAGAATCCACTTATACCTCCCCTGAAAAGAGTGAGAAATATCCATTTCATGGAAGATTAGTCTGTTGGGAAGTTCAAGGGCAGAAGATGTTAACAAAAAGAATCAAATTTTAAAAATGCGTGGAACACATTTTCCTCTCCAAAAACCTGATGCCCTCCATCTCTGAATTACCCCCACTCCTTCATACTTCTTTTTTTTTACACAAATTTCCTTTTTTATCTTATGGTTAAGGGATATTTTTTCCTTCCCTGACGCGCCCTGCAGTTCTCAATCTCCATCCCAACAAACTTAAAAGACTTACTCTCCTACAACAAATGCTCATCTCTAGAGAAACTCGGGCAGATGAACTTTTATTCATCTTGTTGCCTTTGTTTTTTTTAAACCCAGACCATCTCGGTCATACACTGATTTGCTTTACTGAGGCTAGAATCAAATTGAACCACTCCACTATTATTTCTAAAATATATTTCTGCTTTGCATATGCCGCACTGTTCTCCTTCCTTCCACTTCCCAACCAGTGAAATTTCAGAAAGCACGGGAAAATAATGCCTACAAAGTAATATCTAGGCAGCTAGTTAAATAAGAGCAACAGAAGATGGGAGCGTCTTCAATTCTTTGTCCTTGACTTCAAAAAACTCTTATTTTAAGGACATGCTTTCCCCATGTGGACATCCAAGAAGATTGCTCTAATGTTGGTTTCATGGAATCCATTTGGAAGAGTGCTACTCCTGAAGGGCAGGATACTATGATTAAGTTATTTTTTTTTAAGATCTATTTATTTATGCATACAAACACTGGGGTACAAGCCAGAGGTGTGGGGGGGGGGGTGGTGAGAGGATTCACCACAGAGAGCGGGGAGCAGAACAGGCAGATCAACGGAAGTACACTGCTGAGGGGAGCAGTGGGCACAGCAGGAGAGGTCTGCCGCACCATATGGATTCCCTCCCTGGCCGGTGGCAGGGCTCAAACTCGTGTTGCAGTGGCTGTGGTTTGCTTCACTGTGCCACCAGGTAGTCCCTATGATTGAGTTATTATTCTAACCCTCCAGTGGGCAGCACAACCCACTTTTAGTTGACAGTTATCAAACTAAGCAGGAAAATGCTGATGAGTCCTTAATCTCCACTTGTGCATCACACTGCCTAACATCCATAATGAATCCTCAATTGGTCCAAACAAGATTACAACTACACCCAGGTGTTACACACACACACGCGCGCGCGCGCGCGCACACACATGCACACACACATGTTGCCTGGAAAGACTAGCCTGTGGTGGATAGTCTTCGGAAGCTCAGCACCAGTAAGGTCTACTGAGACTGTCTCTGGTTTCCTCCAAGTCCTCCACTGGGGTCCTTGCACCCCCATCCAGACATACTCCACAGGAGAGCATCTCTCTAGCTGTGAACAAATTCCTGAGTCTCTCTGCTCTTCAATTTTCCCATCCACCTAATTAGAGTACTATTAAATTCAGCATGGCTGCCCTAAAGATTTACAAGGTGAAGATATGTGTAAAATACTTAAACACACACTCTCAGAAACAGTGGATGTGCAGTAAAAGTGAGTCTTACTGTAGCTGCTGATATATCCTGACACCTCCCAGACCAAAGTATAGACCAGAGGCAAGTGCTCCCACATCCCTGCTCCAAAACCATATTCCTGAGAGAGCAGTGGCCTACCTGCCTGCATCCAACTCCATCTATTTCCTCCAAGACAGTGGCCTTGGCCTAATCTCTGAAGCATCGCCACCCAGTCAAGGAAATGCAGGTAAATGTCATGAGCATAACAGCATCGTCTTTGCTTCCCCCACCCAGTTTGAAACTACTGGGCACCACACCAGCCAGAAGGAAGCTGTTCCAAGATAAAAATCTCTGAGTGCAGCTTACTTAGCTGAGCCCACTCAGCACTTGCAGGTGCCCATGATATCCAGGGGCTGTACTTGTACCAAACCAGAGGGGTTTGCCTCAGGGGTTCTAAAATTCACTAGAGAATAACTGACTCCACATCTTTGATGAGTACATTCACTATTCGCAGGTATGAAGCATAAATTTCACAAGGCATGGAATACATTAGCTAGTGGTTAATTTGTCTTTGTGATAAAATTCAAGATAATTGAATTGAACAATCTTTCTTTGTGACTCTGATTAAGGCTGAAATCTCCAGTCCTGTGTGGCCCTCACCCCACGCCACCATGTTGCCCACATTGTCTCTCCATTCCAATTCATTACGACTAGGCAACGTCTTTGTCTAAACCGCAACTCAGGGCCTCCCTGGTGGTGCAAGGGGTCAAGCACTATGAAGCTATCCACAGCCACTGCGGCACGAGTTCTATCCCCGGCCAGGGAGCTGACCCACATGGCGCAGCAGACCTCTCCTGTCTAACCCACTGCTCCCCTCAGCAGTGTATTTCAGTCGATCTGCCTGTTCTGCTCCCCACTCTGTCTCTGGTGAATCCTCTTACCCTTCCTACACCCTGGCCTCTCCCCTCAGCTCTTATATGCATAAATAAATAAATATTTTTTAAATTTTTAAATAAATAAAATATGGTCAAAGCACTGATTTTATGTGTTGTTTTCTACATAGAGATATAGGGAAATGCTGCAGAGACTTGGGCTCAAAGCTGCTATTCAGAAACACAGACAAGAGCTGCTCAAGCATCTTCAAGGAAGATGGTGGTTTCTTAGGGTTCTCTCTTCCTCTTGGGACAACTATGACATCTAGAGAGTTTTGAGGTAAGAGGTCAGTCTAACGTCTGCACTCAAACGTGGAGGACCAGAAAATCATGGCCTCTCCCCACCATGGCCCCCGCTCTGTCAGGAGTCTAAGAAAGCTATGGACATGTTTGAGGGAGACAACGGCTCTACCGCTGCACAGAGGGCGACCCAAGGAAACTATTCCCTGGGGGCTCCGGGTAGAGGGACAGCAGGGCGGGAGGACAGGGTCAGCATCATCCCAACTCCTGGCACAGACGCAGTGAGCAGAGCTTACTTCAAAGTCCTAATACCCAGATGTCAGTCACCAAACAGCAGTGAGACAATTCTTCTAGGAAAAAGTCATCTTTGAGCTCATGTTTCTCCCCTAGAGTCCTTCGGGCACTTTTCCTAGAATGATTTTTATTTTGATTTATTTGCCTGTGGTTAGAACACAAGAAACATGCCCCTTTAACCTGCGCCGAGCACATCATTGTGATTATCAGCACTGTGGTGGACTGCAGAGCTCCAGAGCTGATTCCTCTTGGCTGAAACTGCACTCTTTGATTCAGTTCCCCACCCCTCACCCCAGGCTCTGACAATCACCACTCCATTCTCTTTGATTCCATGAACTTGACCCTTTTAATACCTCATGGAAATGGAATCATGCAGTAGATACTGCTCTGAACATATCCCATCTCATCTGCATGATTTTTCATTTGATTCATTTAACTCATTTGCCATTTTTATTTCTAGTTTTTTCTTTTTTCAAATCAGGATTATTATTAAAAACAAGACACAATCTGCCTCACCTGAGTTTACAATACATTCAGCGTCATTTGAGAAAGAAATACTGTCGACCGCAGAGAAACATTTGGAAGCATCCAAGCCCTGCAGGTAGCCACTGACCCCAGCTTATCAGGGTTTGCAGTTTCCTCCTCACAGCGTTATCCCCTTTCCCTTCGAGCTCTTTCTAACCACTCCAGAGAGCACTGGGCGATCAGATCAATAGCGTTGGCCTCAGGGGGGCTTGCGGTAAAGAGGTGGCAGGGATTCTGCAATCCCAGAGCCCAGCTAGAACATAATTTCATGCCCATGGGCTTTAAATTCAGGATCTAATTTTATCCAATTGGCCCTGTTAAGCAGTGCCATGGTATGAAGGGTAATTGCAGTGAAAGGCAGCAGCTCCCCAGGGAACCTGGAATTGCAGGACAGTTTCAACAACTCACACCACCCTGCTAGAACAGAGGGGCAGGGCACAGTGGGGGTGTGAGCCTGCACCCCCTTCGTGCTCTGGAATGGCTCAGCACACCATCTGCAAACACCATTTGGGAAGCCAGCTGGGGAAAGGACCCCCAGGCTCTCCCTGGAGCTGCTCTGGTCTTGCATGCGCGCCAGGTTGATCTCTGTGGGAGCCAAAGAACAGAGAGCCCAGGGCTCAAAGCGGGCATTAGCAATGCATCTGTTTCACCAGCTCAGCAGGGCAGCGGGACTGGAGATAAATATATTTGGCAAACATCATAACAACTGCTGTTACCACGGAGGGACACAAGAGTGCTTCAGTAGCACAAATGTATTACTTGGACATCAAAATGAAGAGTCCTAACTGCAAGGAGGCTGATCATGTGCTGATGAACAGACCCCGCGAATGAGGTGAACTGAGCAGCTCCTCTCTTGCAGCACTGGATAAGTTTCCTTCCCTCCTGGGAAGCTTTGAAGAAATGGAGCCACAGGAAGGCCAGGGTCTTTGCTCTCTACCCATAGCCAGACACGGGGAGCTGCCAGCAGGCACCTGGGCTCTGGGTGTAGGGAGAAGGAGGGGATCAAAGCTGGCATGTCCAAATCCAAAAATAGAATTTTGCAAGCAGTGTGCGAAGCATTTTAGCAACTTCATTTCTCCTGAACTTTTGCTTTCATTTAAAGTCTGCTCTGTCGTGATTCCTGCAGAACTTGGCAAGCTCTCTTTGAAAGGCAGAACTCACACAGAGAAGAGACAGCTTCAAGAGGGGAAGATCAATGGAGTTTCACCTCTGATAGATGCCAATTATATAGATTGGTGGAGTTTGGGGCCATAAGCTCAAAAGATCGTGGTGTGTGCATGCGTGCATGTGTACGTGCATGCCTGCATGTGTACGTGCCTGCGTGAACATGAGCTTGTACCTAGGTATGTGTGTATGTGTACATTTGAGTGTGTAGATGCGCCATGTGAGTTTGTGTGCACACCTCCCATCATTCCATGGAAGCAAAAATGTCACCTGTTCAGATCACTGAGGAAGCATTGAAACCCTCATTAACAACAGTGACAGTTTATTCCTTTAATTACAGATGCCACTGTTCATCCTCTGAGTTTTAGAATGAGAAGCCACAGAGACCCTTTGATCTGCCCCATCTCGCACAAAACAGCTTCAAGCCATTCCCC
This sequence comes from Galemys pyrenaicus, assembly GCA_019455555.1. NCBI lineage: Eukaryota > Metazoa > Chordata > Mammalia > Eulipotyphla > Talpidae > Galemys > Galemys pyrenaicus. The sequence continues at coordinate 5,258,449 of JAGFMF010011611.1, forward strand.
AGGGCATTCCATCCCAGAAGTCTTTTAAGACTGTTCAATACTCTTCTCTGACAATGACTGTGGAGTGGCTGGGGTCATGTGCTCCAAACACTCCACTCACCTGTTTCCATAGGTGAACTACTACTTATCTGCAATATCTACTGCCCTTTTGTCTCTTCTTCCAGAAATTCCACCTCCTCATGACCTTTGGAAATCAATAGTTTACCTGACCTCTCCATCCTTGACTTGAAACACCAGTGAAACCAGCTCTTTTGGGGAAATTTTATTCGTTAACATACGAGTTTTTACAAAACACAGGCTAAGTTTTATCTCTAGTCTCTGAGTGCACTAGACAATGGAGTAACAGTAGAGAACAGGCCTTAGAATCAATTAGCTGAGCATATCATCCCAGTCTCTCTATTCGCTAGCTGTGTGGATTCGAATTAGTAACTATTTTTCTTTCTCTGTAAAATGGGGATCATAATAGCACCGACATCATCAAGCTTTTGTGAAAATTCAATGAGTTAACACAGTAAGAAGCTTAGAAAAAGGGCCTCCCTGGTGGCACAAGGAGTTAACCACTGCATTATGAAGCATCTGCAGCCGCTGCAGCACAAGTTCGAACCCTGGCCAAGGAGGGGACCCACATGGCACAGCAGACCAATCCTGTCTTGCCTGCTGCTCCCCTCAGTAGTGGTTTGCAGTCTATGCACCTGTTCTGTTCCCTACTCTCTGTCTCTGGTGAGTCCTCTCTCTCTCTCTCTCTCTCTCGTCTGTAGCCCAGTTCTTGTATGAATAAATAAATCTTTAAAAAAAAAAAAAGAAGCTTAGAAAGAGCAGAACACATAGTAAGTGCTCAATAAATGTGACATTTAATTATCCATCTGACAACTTGGCAAGGTGTATGTTATTCCAATATTCTAAGTGAGGCAGCCGAATCTGGCAAAGCAATGAAGCCACATTGACCATAAATGGCAAAGCTACGTTTTCAATTCAGAATATTCATCTCCAGAGCCTATTGTCTCCCCACTCCACACATGGGCTCTCAGTTCAGTGGCGCTCTTAGCTCAGCCCTGGTCTGAACCTTGGTCAACTCCTGAACACAAAGGGAGGTGAAGTAATAGCAGTGCTTGGTAATAGTCCTGGTTATAAAAGCCTGTTTTTGCAAACACATAGTTTTCTATGACTTCTGCATGGAAGACCTGGAAGAAATAAAGAACAAAGGAAGACAAGTGCTTGTGGAAAAGGAAACATCTCATTTTCCTAAGGGAAAAACTATCTTACACTTTTTAAAAAAAAAATCTTTCTGTGTGGTCTATCACTTTCCCCCATTTTGTTTGTATCTAGTTGTTGTTTTTAATTTAGAGAATTATTCCCAAGTGACTACATTCTTATCCATGACTTTACATCAAGCATTCAATCCCTTTTCTTTTAAAGAATAACAGTTTTTAAACAATTAAGTTTTTTAGAGTTATCATGGGCTATAAATCATTCTTTTATGTTCTGTGTTGTGGGGATCCTTATTTAATAAATCTTTGCTTAGTCAAAGTCACAGTGGCACTTTTTTTCAATACCAATTAACTCCACATTTTGACCAAAGATAAAATTAGCACATAAATTTTGCCTTTCCTACATCCCCCTCTACTAACTGTTGGTGTGTCTGTCTGTGCTTCACTTTGTAATGCTATGTACCTGTACCTTTATCCAGTGGCTTACCAAGAGCAATGCTGTGGGAGTAGATGGAGCCACATGCTAGCAGCGAGGCAGGCGTCATTCTTCACAAAATCTTAAAACAATGATAAAACCAGGGGCCTCCCTGATGCTGAAAGGGGTTAAGCACCACACTATTAAGCATCTGCAGCCACTGCAGCATGAGTTCGATCCCCAGCCAGGGAGGTGACACACATGATGCAGCAGACCTCTCCTATCCCACCCACTGCTCCCCTCAGCAGTGTATTTCAGCAGATCTACCTGTTCTGTTCCTCACTCTGTCTTTAGTGAATTCTCTCACCCCCTCCCCGTACCTCTGACTTGTACTCCAGTTCTTACATGCATAAATAAATAAATCTTTTTAAAAAAGTTTAAAACATGGGCCTCCCTGGTGGCGTTGTGGGTTAAGCAACGCACTGTGAAGCAAACCTCAGCCACTGCAGCATGAGTTCGATCCCTGCTGCCAGCCAGGGAGGGGCCCCACATGGCACAGCAGACCTCTCCTGCTGTGCCCACTGCTCCCCTCAGCAGTGTACTTCTGCTGATCTGCTTGTTCTGCTCCCCGCTCTCTGTGGTGAATCCTCTCACCCCCCACACCTCTGGCCTGTACCCCAGTGCTTGTATGCATAAATAAATAAATCTTTTAAAAAAAAGTTTAAAACATAATAAGACCAACTATAAGCAGCCTGTCATAATCACCATGCTGTGCCAATATAGTATCAACGACTAAAGTATTCCTCTGTATGAGAAGAGACCACGTCCACAGCAACCACCCTCTTTGCAGGCTGTACAGTGTTTTATCAGCTTTGCATTTCACTGTAAACAATAAGAAAACTGGAATTCTCTCTCTTTACCTCATTTTTTAAAAGATTTATTTATTTATGCATACAAGAGCTGGGGTATAGGCCAGAATCCAGGGAGGTAACAGGATTCACCAGAGACAGAGCAGGAAGCAGAACAGGCAGACTGACTGAAGCACACTGCTGAGGGGAGCAGCGGGGCGAGGCAGGAGAGGTCTGCTGCGCCATGTGGGTCCCCTCCCTGGCCGGCGGCAGGGATCCAACTCGTGCTGCAGTTCGATAGTGGTTTGCTTCATAGTGCGTTGCTTAATCCACTGCGCCACCAGAGAGGCCCTCTTTACCTCTTTCTAACATCTGTCAGGGTTACAACTCTGCATTGTGTTCTATAGCCACAGTTCCTGTATTTGTTTGTGTACAATTATATAGATTCAGATAAACCACCATTTTTTCTATATTTTACCATTTATCTCCTGAGTTGCTGATGTTTATCTTTCAGTAGCTTCTTAAAGAAAAATATAAGAGATCAAAATTCTGTACATTCTAACATGTTCAAGAAATGTCTGTTGTCTTTATGCAGGAAAGGATAAGAATGAACTTAAATGCATTGACAATTTTGGGAGAAAGACTGTGAGACCAGAATTTTCACTACTGAAAGCATCACAAAATTAGCTGTCACACTTGACATTAATGTTAATTGTGGACATACTATTTCTCCTGACATCTTTTCTGCAGCCAATAATTTAGTAAAAATGCTCTGCTTTGGAAAGCCAAGAATGTCAGCAAAAGGTCAGCTCTCAGGGCAGTGAAATGCCCCCTTTCTGTAACAAGATGTTAAAATTGGACAGTCTCTGCCTCTGCGAACAATGGGAACCAAGCACCCCTATATTACAAGGTGAAGGACCAGACTATATCTGCAGAAATTGCAAAGCAAAAGATAGGAAATCAGTTCACCACGATTTGTTCATCCACCACTTTGAAGGCATGAGAAAAATCAAGGTTAAAGAAATTGGGGAGCAAAATTATGTAGAGAGTTCTGCAAAGTTATAAAATGCTCTCATCATCCTAGAAGAGGGAAAGAGGGTAAGTAAAAGAGATTCTAGTTTTTAGGGAATTTGATTGCCTGATATATGTGGGGTCCAAGACTAATGTCAGAACCATACCTGAAAATCTGAAGCAAGACGTTAAAATTCTTGGCTACAGATTAAAACCCTCCTCTGGGCGTCAACTGCAATTCTCCGTGGGACAAGGACTCAGGAGTGATTTCTGTGACCCGGTGGGGAGGAGAGCTGACCTGATGGGAAGTATATCTAGGGATTTGCCATCATGTTGTAACATCTTAGCATTGTATATATGGTATGTCTTATGGATGCCTTTTGCTGCTCCATTGATAAATTTGTGTACCAGTACATCAATAACAGTGGCTTGAGTACAACACTTTAAGGCTTGATCAAGTAGTGTAAGTTCTTCATTTTAAGAATGTTTTTTGCAAAAACAAGGTTATTCTAATCAGTCACACCAGACATGGCACTCAACTTCTTTCCTCCTCTCCATTGGTTAGATACACTGTACATTTTAGGCCATTTCTTCCGTGATTACTTATCATGAAGGTGTAGTCATCCTTGGTAGGTATATTTGAAAGAGTTCCTCTACTTATTCTGACGTACTCTCTGTTCATGTACAGGATATGACAAACCTGGTTGCTCATCTGTTTGTCTACTGCTCAGCTCATACTGCTAGCATAGATTATTTTACCTAATCCTCTTTCATAATGATTACAATTGTATCCGTTTATTATTAAACCCATACAATCCAGGGCAGTAATTAACACCAGCCTTCAGTGATAGCCTGCAAAGAAAGAAAAAAGGAAAAGTCCATCCTATGTCTTCTCTGACAAGATTTAAATGGTGGCAAGGTAGGAGGAAGAACACCCTTCTGCTTCCCACAGATGCAGAGAGGTCAGCTTTTCAGTTAGCAAAAGGGCATTGAACAGCAGAGTGGACAGAGGGCGTATCTGAGTAAGTACACCAAAAACAGTGATCAAAAAGAACTTTCTCTACCTCCCTGGCATTCATCACACTCAGCGGCAGATAATACAGATGGATCCACATTGTGTATGTGAACAGCATTTAAGAAGACATGGAGCAATAAGGCCAATGAGGTTGGTTGTGTGATGAGTTCACAGAGGAGCGAACGGCCTCCAAATATTTCTGGTAGATGGAAGGACATCAAGAAATAGCACTAGCTCTTTCATGGCAGATATTCTCCAGATAGAACCTGGGGCCCCCTGGGGAACTAGCCCCCCAGGGTGTTGCTATTCTGAACAGTCCTTTTATTTTCCAGGTTAAGAGAGATGGGAAACTGGCCAGTAGAGCTGCAGTAACTTGGCTGGCACTTTCAGATCGGTAATTTCTCTCCCTGTCAGCCACAAGGGTCACTTCCAAATCATTTGCCTGAAATGTAGGCTTTTAATGGACTCTGCCTCAGACAGAATTTCTGTCAATCTCCAGGTCTAGGTTGACCTCTTTTCAATCCCTTGATTTAGAATTAATGCAGCATCACTATTTACTGCATGATTGAAGATTCCAAACTCTGAAGTGTAATCATATGCAAAATGTTAGCAGGGCAAAAGATCAAGGACGCGTATAAGACAACTTGACACATGCAGAGGACAAGTCAGAAAGGCCAAGTCAGAAAATAAATTGCAACTAGCTAGGTCATGAAAGAGCAGCAGGGCCACATTTTATAAATGCGTGAGCAATGTGAGCAAAGTGTAGACTGCTTAATTACTGTGGTGGGCTGGAAATGGATCAAGAGATAAGAGCAAAATGGTAGACGTGTTAAGTATCTCTACTATAATAGTTATATCATACATATATATGTCAAGAACTTAGAAAAGATTAGTTTGATTTCAGTTTAGAAAAAGAAAATTGGCCTGATTCGAAAGCACTTTATCTTTTGTTTATTGAACATAGCTGAGAGACTCAAAATGTCCATGAGGCGGGCTGAACTACATTTCCCAGAATTCCACCTCTTGTGTATTTCCAGGTGGGGCACAGCAAGACTTGGGAGATGTAGAGAACCAAGCGGGCAAGCGGCAGTCTTTGCTTAGCTCACATGTTGTTGCTAATCAGCTCAGTTACTCCAGGGGACTCTTTCTTGTTCGTCCTTCTGCTTCTTCAGTCCCGGAGCCAGGTTGACTTCTGGACCAGGTTGTATGTTTAGTTCCTTGATGAGGGGCCTTGGCTTCTTCAGAGTACCCCTACCAGAGGCAAAAATCACAAAACAACACAATAGACAAAGGTTTCAGTCTCTCACAGTAGTCTGCTCATACCTATGGGTTCCAGCCACCTCTTATCTCCCCCTCTCTACATTTATCTTCTCTGAACTAAGCCTACAGATATCAAGTTCTTGCAAAGTATACAGATATTTCATAGATATATAGGGATATAGAGCTATGCCTGAACCCTGACTGAGAAGTAATACTATTTTTTAAAAAAAAGGAGGGGGCCTCCCTGGTAGCGCAAGGAGTTAAGCACAGCGCTGTGGAGCTGTTTGCAGCCACTACAGAGCCTGTTTGATCCCTGGCCAGGGAGGGGACCCACATGGTGCAGCAGACCTCTCCTGCCTTGCCCACTGCTTCCCTTAGCAGTGTACCTCCGTCGATCTGCCTGTTCTGTTCCCCACTCTGTCCCTGGTGAATCTTCTTACCCCCAAAACCTCTGGCCTGTACCCCAATTCTTGTATGTATAAATAAATAAATCTTTTTTTAAAAAAATCCTATATGGGTGTAGGAGAAGGGTACTTTAGAGTGGGCAATCAGGTGAGTCTGGCCAGGAAGATAACATCTGGGCAGACACCCGAGTCAGGTCGTAAACAAGTCTTGAGACTATCTGGAGGGAGGTTTATTGCAGCCTATGAAAGGACAGCTGCAGAGGCCCAGATCAGGTCTGAGAGTCCACACTTTGGAGAACAAGAAGGCTGATACCATTGGATCTGGGAAGGAAATACTCTGGCTCCAAGGGGGAAGAGTTGAATGGAGAGATGGAAACAGGACATCAGGTCATGAGGTTGGACTACTTGGTATTGGTAGAAATGGTAAGGAGGGTTGAGTTTCAGTGCATATTTTTAAAGTAGAGCTGACAGGGATTGTTGATGAAATTGATACCAGTGTGAAGAAAGAGCGAAATCAAGAGTGAGTCTTGGTATTTTCCATTGAGAAATCATGTTCTAAGCTTATGAAAATCCAAATATAGGACATTTGGTATCCTTAAGGGAACAATCTGTTCTTCTATTTTTCTTCTTTCCACAGCCATACTCAGCATTTCCTCTTTCAAACACTACCAAAATCCTCATTTGAATAACTGTCTTCCATCTTCATTCAACTGTGAAGCCATAGGGCGGGGATTATTCTTATTCATCTTTTTTTTTTTTCTTTTCTTTCCTTTTTGCCCTGGTCTACTTAGTGCAGTGATTTGGGTTTTGTTTTGTTTTGTTTTTTTGGTTTGCTCTTGCTCTTGCTTGAAAAGATTTGAAACATACAAACTCTATTATAAACTTTCCTAATTCTTTCAAATCAAATCACAAAATGGTTTTCAGGTTTTCTCTTTTGGAAATTCAATAGATGGACTTGTTTGTAGATGCTGATATTTTGTGGCAAATTTCAGGGGGCTCACGGATACACCAGGTGGTAAGATTATAAACAAGAGATCCTACTATTTACTTCTCAAAAGAATTAGAATTTCTCTTAGCATAGTGTGTTCATATATTAGACAGATTTTAGGAAACTAAATTCTAATCGAGTCAACCAAAGCCAATTCAATATCTTACACATGTTGGATATTAATTAACACAGTTAATTAAAGCAATTAAACGTCTCCCTTTCCTGATTCCATTAGCACTTGCTTTTTCAACTGATAAAGAACCTTTCTTAAGTATTACGAATTGTTATGGAAATCACAAATTGCAGAGGCATTTCTGGAGGAGAAATAATTTATTCATTAATTACTAAAATTTACTGACCATAAATTTGTCACTGAAATAAAACCGCGGCACTTATACCCAGATGCACTTGTAAATAACGAAATAATTAAACTCACAGCCTCAGAACAAAAGCCGCACAATGGGCACAATAGAATCCAAATAAGTATCTCACAGAACAAAAATAGAACATGTAATAAAAATTATGCTAATTTGCCTGACCCCTTCAGAGCTTTTATGCTAGCAGTTTCCAGAAATTTCACTTTGTTTTCCATAACTTATTTCCTCTTCACTGTCCCTTACGAATAACAAAGTATTTAGAGCACCCCAAGGCAGATACCATCCTGGCCAGCATCCTAGTGGTGTGACAGTGAGGACTGTAGTCTTCCAGCTCTCAAAACACATCCTCTCACAACTTTTCATTTTACCAGCAAGGCCTCAAGCCTCCTCCACTCAGCTTGAGCCAGGGAGGGGGTGGGAGGAGGCCAGCTGGAGGGCCAGCATTTATTGAACACTTAATCTCCAGAATAGCTGCACTGAGCACCTCCATTGAATACATGCATTTATCTAGCCACACCCTACAATAATTACTTTCTCCATTTCAAACAATGAAATTGATATTAAGGATTTAAATCAATAGTTCCAGGTCGCCCAAGACAAGCAGTTTTGGACCCAAATCTCTCGTGCTCTGACATCCATATTTGCCACTTGCTGAAAGCTAGCACCTGGAACCTCTGATCTGTATGCATCCCCTACAGCATCCTACATGCACAGTTCCAGATTTGCAGCTCCATGTTGGGTCCACTCTGAATCAACCAACCTGCTTAGCGGGCAGTTTTTGCAACAAGCTGGTGTCCTCAGCAACTTCCTGTCTTTGGAGAGCAAATTAATGTTTTGAAAACAGCCCCGAAAGCCCTGACAGATCAGAAGCATGTTGACTGTAGGGTATTCCTCGTGCAGCATTCTCTGGTGTTGTATGAAAATAGGGGGGTGGGGGGAGAGGTAGCCATCAAAACCAAGTGATGAGACATTGGATGAGGAGTTAGAGTGAATAAATATCAAAACAATTATTTTTTATTAAAATAACTAGGCTTCAGTTCAATATCTTACTCTTGTTCTCCTAATCACTAGCTCACTTACTTTACCAAAGACCTTTACTTCCTACTTGTCTCTTCATTTGTAAAATGGGGTCGAAGCTAATTTCAAATAGCTGCTAGAAGCCCAAATGAGAGCTCTAAAAAGAGGTCAAAAAGGTAAATGTTATCCACTGATATATTTCATTGGAACAGCAGAACATTTTTCAAAAGCATGACTTTGAACTTATTAGTGTAATGCATGTCTCAGCCATCGAACTGTCCCCACCCCTCTCTACTACCTTAAAACAGGTATTAACACTCTCTACCTGGCCCCTGGGACATTTATGCTATATATGTTTATGTGTTATATGTTAAACTGTAAGGAATGATATAAATATTATAATTGTGTGTATTTCTTTAAGGACAAGAATCATATCTTAATATCTTCATGTCATGATAGTATATAGCAGAAAGTCAGAACAATATTGAGCTTGAAACAGAAGTTTTTGGAAATGAAATCATACTGATGGAGCTTTGAGAATTCATCCACACAAACCTGATCAAACTACAAAACAGATTTCCAGGGTCCAACATAGTAACAGCAGCCTCCTTTTGACTTTCTGGAGAACATTCAGATTCTTTTAAAGAAAGTATCTTAAACTTTGCTTTGGATTGAAAATGTGTATTTATATTCTGCAGCAATGGCTCAGGTCATGGACATTTTACAAGGAAATCAAATAAGTAAATCAATAGTACAGCAACCTTTTACTCCAGGGCCCATCAGCTACCCTGTGGTTCATTACAGTACTTAAAATTGCCATGATTAGAGTTTCTCCCTCATGAGTTCAAGGAATAAACAGTATTTTGAATGTATCAAAAGTTATTATGTATTCATCAAAACAACTTCCAAAGACTCTTTACATGCTGTGAGCACTGGGTATTGCGTGGCACTGGGGCTCCGGCAAACCTGAAGCATGAATTACAGGTCAGGCTAGTTACAGGAGAGGGAAAACAAGAGCAGCTATTCAGACCCACGATTCCAAACCTTCTCTTGCAGGCTGGGTGCCTTCATTTCTATCTGCTAGTGAAAGAATAAATATATGAAGAAAATTCTATGTTCTAGACCTCTTACCATTAATTTATAGAAAAGGAAAAAGCTCTCAAGTTTACATCATTGTTACTTTCTCATCTGTAATTGGACAGATTTCTCCAGTGCCTTAAATAATACCTTTCAGCCAAAGCTTTCAGTTTGTTCCTTCTTATTAACTTTACTTCTCTCAGTCCCTCTAGGAGCTCAGTTAATAATAGGAGTATTGGAGTCTTTCTGGAGCACATAAAAAGGGACAGAATGATTAACCCCTGGTCCCATTCCAGTGTTAGAATGTTGACGCTGTCCCCACATCATATTGCTGAGACGCACTCCACGCCAAGGATGGCAGTGAGCAAGATGGAAACAGTGGTCAACACCGACCCAATCAGAAGTAAATTTCAACCTAAAGACTCTTTTTTAAAAATATATTTATTTATTTATGCATACAAGAACTGGGGTACAGGACAGACAGAGGTGCTAGGCATGACAGGATTCACCAGAGACAGACTGGGGAAGAGAACAGGCAGATGAGCTGAAATACACTGCTGAGAGGAGTAGCGGGTGAGACAGGAGAGGTCTGCTGTGCAGACCTCTGTCACGTCCCTGGTCGGGGATAGAACTCATGCTGCAGTGGCTTCAGATAGCTTCCTAGTGCTGCATCTTAACGTCTTGTGCCACCAGGGAGGCCCTCAACCTAAAGGCTCTTGACAACACATCTCGGGGAGACGTTAATAAATCACCCACTATTCTTGTTTTCACTCTGTAAATGGTAACCCCACATATATGAGCAGTGGATCACCTGAAGAATTGGAGAGCTAATACAAAAAAATTTTGGAAGAATTCATATTTTCAAAATATAGCTCCTCAACTATTGTCTGAAAGTTGCATAAATTTCTTGCCTATCTAGCTGCTACAATTTATAGTCATATGTAATAATTTATATAGCTGCTCTGACTTATGAGATACCAATTATTTAAAGTACTATTAAATTTATTATGATCTTATAATGATTCATCACCATAAATATTCTATGACAAAGAACAAATACTATTATGTGGAGTGCAATGGAAAGGAAGGAAGTTCGGGCATTTAAAAAGTTGGAATTCACTATCCTAAAGGATATGCTCAATAGTCTGAATTAAATCAAAGCAAACCTCAGAAATCTGACTGAAGAAATGAGATGACCAGAGGGGGAGAATGGGCATGGAGCAAAGATGGCAGAGCCCAGTGTCCATGGTGGAGGACTATGGGCCTTTGGGTAGATGTGTGGTAGCATAGCTGATGGGGTGTGAACATGTTTGCCTAAATCATATACAGTATTTATAAACTAATTTTACCTCAGTAAAAAATCTACAATTTTTATTGTTTTTAGATTTATTTACTTATGCATACAAGAACTGGGGTACAGGCCAGGGTTGTGGAGGGGGTGGTGAGAGAATTCACCAGAGACAGAGTGGGGAGAAGGGCAGGCATAGCTACTGAAGTACACTGCTGAGAGGTGTGGCAGGCGAAAAAGGAGAGGTTTGCTGCACCATGTGGGTCACCTCCCTGGCTGGGGATCGAAATCATGCTGTAGTGGCTGCGGATTGCTTCATGGTGCTGTGTGGTAACCCCTTGTACCACCAGGGAAGCCCTCAAAATATACAATTTTTAAAAGGGCTGTGCTCCAATTTTGTTATAAAACACAATTAAATGCAAGGAATAAAGGTTTTTTTTTTCTTTTGAGTAATAATGAATAATACCTTGATATAAATTTTTCAACATTTATATTTTTTCTGCATTTTTTCCATTCATGCTTTCATGCGCTCACTCTTAAGAGTTTTGTTTCCCAAGACACATATGTTAAATAATTCCTTATTTGGTCTTTGTATAGTTGACATAATGCTTTTTTAAATTTTTTAACAGGATTTTAATTTCTGAATTATTTCTTTTCCCCATACATTATTTCATATGGAGACACCTGATTGGGAATAATGAGTTTGAAATATTTTCAAATTATTTTGCTATTACTTTTAGAGTTATCATAAAATCTCCAGGATTAGTTTTTCTGGAGGTAGTTTCTTATAAATACAAGGGATGTGTAGTCATCATATTTATTTCTATCACTTTCCACTAATTCAAACAGCATCACTTAATGTAAGAATCGGACTAAAAACAGTGACATGGTCCTTTGTTTCAGAACTGGCTTCAAGATTAATATGCTTGTTTCTTCTAATATCAGATGGCTTCACTTTTAGGAGGAATGTGAAATAACAACCACAACAAAAAATAAAAAAGAAGGAAACAAAAACAAGAGAAAGCTCAAGGAAATGGGCAATTACAACCAAAAACAAACAAACAAAACTCAACAAGATCAAAAGGTCAAAGATAAACCCAAGAGACCACGGGGTTGGGGGGTGGGGGGTGGGGGGTCTGAGGAGGGTAGGGAGGGCAAAAACCCAGAGGAGGGCATAGAGAACACAAGGGACTGAGGTGATGGTGCACGGGTGAAATGGTGGTGGGAACCCCCTAGGGACTACAAATGATGTCAAATACAATTAATTAAATCTAATAAAAAATATGATTGTTTCTTCTGCAGAAAGAGTTTTAGTTCTCATGGTTTATTGAGATAAGCCCCAAGGAAATTTACAGGCACGATGCTAATGCAGTACAGCCCTGCCTCTGGCCAACTACTGACTCAAACACTGCCCACCACAGACTATTTGGGGAAAGGGCAGTGGTCATGAGGGGAACCGTGGCGATCTACTTCCATTGCTGGGCAGTCTATGAGGGCCTGAAGGTTAAAGAGAATAAATCATAACTCTCTCAAGCTAGCAGGAAAAAAAAACAGAGGCCGACTGTGGGACTAGGCAGAAGTCTACCTACAATAGTCATGGACTTGGCAGTGACACACCATTGGCACTTTTGAGATAATTCACATGTATTATTATTTTTATTATAATTATTATCATTTTACACATAATAAAACAACAGCTTAAAATATCACATTTCAATTAGACTTAATTATAGACTTAAAGGCACATTTCAAATGCATTCTATACACACAGAGGACAACATAAATCCTTCCGAATTCCCTATCCACTTATCCCTCTGCATAGATAATTGACTTTTGTAACTAGGGAAAGAGTCATGGATCTCAACCAGAAAATGAGGGAGAGGTCTCAAGAAAAAGTGAAGAAGAACAATAATGGAATATTCCTTTAAATAAGTAATTTCTCACATTGATTATTAAAATCACCCAGGGAGTTTTTATTCTCATTTGCTACTGAAAGCTCAGTAAGTCTTAGGCAAAATCTATGATGTGTGTTTTTTAACCCAGGTGATAACTCCAGTAACGGTCCGGTTTGGGGATCACTTGCTGATCTCTTCTCAGGATGCTGCATATGTAATTTTTCCTACCCCTTAGTGTGCACACCCGCCAGGACACTCACCAGAGCTGCCAGTGGTGGCCAATCAATCCCAGCCTCCCGTGAGACCTGAGGGTTGGCCAAGTGCTAACTTCACCACCTCCGCCTCCTCCTTGCTTGCCAGCAGAGAGACAGCAAAGCACTGTGTGGGCCAAGACGTGCATACCAGAGTTGTTCAGAATTTTCTTCTGTCCCGATGGCCACTGCCTGAGCCATGTCTGGTCTTTAATGCCTATGGCGTTAAGGCCATCCTAACCAAGGAGTAGGGGCTGGGGGCCGTGTGAGCGCAGGCTTCCTGTTCTGCAGCAGCTACAAGAGAGTCAAACTCTGAGTAACCTTCCTCTCTTGACTGTGATGCCAAAGCCAGTGGTGGCCCGCAGTGGTCATGACAAGCACAACAGAGACCAGGTTTGGGAAGATCACAGAAACCCAGCGATCCTCAGCTAGAAACTTGATTTTACTTGGCATGGACATGCCTTTGGGTGGTCATATGAATTCAAAGTGATATGTGATTTCCTGTTTCATTTCACTTTTTTTTGGAGACTAGAAACCAAAATAGTAACCTTTACTCAACATTAGCTGAGCCATCACTCTTTGTAGAAATCTCAACGTGATCAGCATGTTCGCCATGCTTTCTGCATCTTCAAGAGCTCCTTTGCCTCTTCTCAGAGAGTCTATAGGAACTCCAGTCTCAAATATTTTGGGGGTTTTTCTAGCATTTGTTCAAGATATTCAAGGTTACAGGGAGAGTCACACTGTGGCATAGGTGATTCCCACTTGCTCACCCACTCTACTCCAGCTCTGAAATGTCAAGGGCAGAGTCCGCTTAGTAGGAAGACAGAGTTGTGGGCTCAGACTGGATGCAAGTCACACCTTGGCCAGCACTGGGCTAAAAATGAAAATGGTATTAAGCTCACAGGTTTTTGGGGAGAGTGATGCCAGACCACACATTAGTGCACACAACACAGAACTGGGAACATTCTAGGCACTCATAAATAAGTATCACCCCTGAGGCATATTAATAATCCACTGAACTACTGAAATGAAGCCCCAAATCTGCTCCCTGCCTCAAAAGTGAGAATAAGAACTGGGACCCAGCTCAGTATTTATTGTTACTAATAATCAACTACTTGGAGAAATCAAAAGAATTTGCAGTCCAATTGGGAATATCCTACAGACACACAAAACAGGAGATCTGACATGCAACATACAGCTGAAAAATTAATAAAATAGTAAATGAAAGCTAAGCAAGGACATGTTCAGAGCTGAGCAGTGAAGTCAAGCAGGACATATGAGAGGAGATATTCTAACCCTGACATTAAAAGTGAGGAGTAACTGATATGTGGCGCATAATAGAGAAGGCAGGTCAAATGCTTGATCATTAGGAAACATGTTGATTTTCATGGTTGGAAGCAGCAGGTTGATGCAAAACCCTAAGTAAGATGAGGTGGAAGGGGTGGTGAGCAGTGGAGATCTGGCGGGTTTGTGACGGGCACTCGCCCATGGAGAATGGTCAAGGGAGGGAGTGGAGAAGGAACGTCATCTTCCCCAGAAACAGCCTGTGTTGGGAGTGTGGCGTGTGGGTCTCAAACTACATGGGATGATTGAGACACAACTCGTGAAGCTAGTGATATTCCAGAAATAATGCCATGACTTAACCTTTCATATAATAGTGGTTTCTGTGGTTTTATTTATTTTAAAATCAGAATCACTCACAAAAAGAGAGAGGTGATTTTATGACAACATCTTGCTTGTGGGCGACTGAAGTGGAGCGGCAGTACATACACAGATGACACTGAGAGGACGGAACTATGGAACCCAACAAAGGCACAGAAGATCTCTATTAGCTGGGTGACCTTGGCCAGCTACCTCATCTTGCTGAATTTCAGGGTCCATCCAGAAGCAAGAATTATGTCCACTTTGCAAATGTCATCATATGGATTTCGGATAGTATATACCACGTAGAGCCTTGCACACAGCAAGCACTCAATAAATGCTAGTTTTTACTAGCAGAACACAAGCAACTAAACCAAACAATATAAAGCAGAGCTAAGAGTCCTCAAGACCCTATCAGAAACCCCAATTTTTGTTTTTTTTATTTGTATCTTCACTTCATCGTTTACGCTTATGTGTGATCGCTAAGCATCTCGGGGTTGTGTTTGCCTGCCCCCTGGTGGTAATACAAAAATACTTCAGGCAGGAGACAAAAGATCTCATTTTATTGACCAGAAACCAGTGACCTGGAAATAGAGATTTTCCTGAAGTCAGAAGGTTGTAAAAGGCAGAATTGAAACCTAGGTCTCATCACTTTTCTGCTTATGTTGTTTTTTCCTAACACTTTAAGGCTAGATGAGCCGAAGGGAGTTTAAGCAGGAGGTTTAGTGCACATTAAGTACTTATCTCCTTTTACTTCTCCTCTCTTAAGCAATAAGGCAACTTTGCTTTAGTAATGAAGTGTTTTACCAAGCCTTCCACCACCTGACCTTCCACCGAGCAGGCAGAAATGGTTTTTGAAAAATACAAGGAAGCCAGGAGGCTTCGGATAGGGCTGGGTTTAATATACACAGAGAAAATCTTGATTAGTAATCACCAAAAATATTTTTGGGAAACTGGCCAGGATGGAAGAGATGGGGTAAAAGCCCTCTTCTTTGGTATCTTTTTGAGAAGGGGAAGGGACGCTGGGCTTACAGCCAGATGAGCTGATTGGATTCCCAACTCCTACTTACTCTAAGGTCTTAAACTCATCTAAGCCTAGTTTGAGAGCCTATAACTGATTAAAACAACAGTTAATATGTAATTTATACAATAAATAATGGGTAAAAACACAAAAATAATAAATGCATATGTATCACCCTACAAATAATATTAATTGGTACTAGATATGTACATATATTTTTATCAAATACCTAATGCCAAAGTTTTCAAAAGTAAAATTATTGTGTACTTAAAAAATCTTTATATAAATGCAATTTGTTAGCATTTTCACATGGCACCAGGTGGTATAAAATCTACAACTTAAAAAAAGTCTCTAAATCATTACAGTTCAGTGATGAATATGATAAAAAGTTCTGAACCTCACTCATTTATCTGAAAAATTACTCACTTTACAAGTTAATAATGAGACTTTATGGTGTGATGCCTAGATGTTCAGTAATGTTACTTGGTTCTACAATGAAAATAGTCAACCTTCCATTTTTTTCTTATTATGGTCCTCCCTAAAACCATAAAATGCATAGTCCAGGAATCCAAGAAGACACTGAAGTCAATCCAGTGGACATTTTGGCTAGAACTATTCTAGTCGTTGGCTAGATGATGACTCTGGATTAACAGGTAGATGAACAGTTCTTGGTAAACCTCGTCCCATGACTACCTTTAGAAAAATACCTGCTTTTTCTCTTTAAAATTTAGGAAAGAGAATTTGCTGATTAGGGTGTTTCTCCCCAAGCTGCATTCAAAGCCAGAAAGATTTCTTCAAGAGAAGGATATGAATGCTAAGAAGGGAGATAGCTCGTGGTTCCTAGGATCCCCATCTCTTGTCCAACCTGACAGCCTCATTTCATTTGATTTTATTCAGCTAGGAAAGTTCCTAATCTAAACCACTTTTAAAAATATGACCCTGCTGAACCATGACTCCTGAGACCTGATAGAAAGCATCAGCCTGATTACTCAGGCCTTCTGCCATGCTCCCAACGTGGCTCTCTGAATGCCGAACACCAGGCTCGCCAGCGAGGCCTGATGGCAAAGGGAAGAGGCTGAGTGGGAGTTACGAGGAGAGATTGCTCAGGCATCAGACGTGGGCTGTCTCTTTACCTTGTGCCTGTGTCAAAAGTGAATTCCATCAATGCCCTCATGACAGCGTGACTCATACCTGCTCAAGAGCACCAATTAGAGAGACAGAAACAGACACAGAAAGTGACTGTGAGCCTTGGAGGCCACAGTTTGGCGCCAAGACCTATAAACTTAGGTGCCTTCCTGATGGCGCTAGGGGTTAAGGAGCAGCACTATGAAGCATCTGCAGCCACTGCACTGCACCAGCAGTTCGCTCTCTGGCCAGCGAGGTTACTAGTACAGCAGACCTCTCCTGCCTAGCCTGTTGCTCCCCTGGGCAGTGTATTTCAGTCTATCCATCTGTTCTGCTCCCCACTCTGTCTCTGGTGAATCCTCTTGTAATGGCCCCTCTCCCTGCCCTCTAATGCTCTTATCTTCCCCCTGCACCTCTGGCCTGTACCCCAGTTCTTGCATGCATGCATAAATAAATCTTTAAAATAAAATTAAAAAATAACAAACCTGCACACTTAGCCTCTAGGCTACATGGTTTCTTTGTACAAATAGGTTATGCGGATAACCATGACTACGAGGAGAAACAGCCAGCCATGGTGTGGTCAGGAACCTCATGCTGGTAGACAAGGGGCCGCAGGCCATTGCAGAATAGAAACCATTACTCTTAATGCCTTCTCTAAATATCCTGCTGAGGAAGACCTAACAGGAAAGCAGGTCACTGCAGAGGAGAAACTTCCAGATGTTTCTTTCAGCCAAAAGATTCACATGCCGTCAGCATCCATGCTAAGTGACACGCACTTAGGGGTTGGGGGCCATTGTGAGCAGCAGGCTTGCTATTCTGTACCCACTACACATTTTTAAAGTATTTCAAGATTCAAATTACCAGTATTGCCAGTGACACCCCTCTACCCCACCGCCCTTTCTTTCCCCATCAACACAGCCAAAAAAATCACCACCCCATAATCTCTGGTCACCCCTGCTGCTGAAGCACAGCTCTATAAGATGGGACCCCTTTGCCATGAGCCCTGGGGTATGTCTTGGAACTTGATTTTATTGTTATTTTCCCAGGTAAGTCCCACACACCTGGACCTCCCCTTGTCTTCACAGCAAGCAGTGCTTTCTCTCCATCTGGAAGAGGTAGGTTTGCCATGGGGTTCATGAAACTAAGGGTATGGGCCCCTTCCTGCTACAGTCACATATTAACCCAGTCATAAGATTTTGCAAAGTTTGCAAAAGATAAATATTTTAGTCATTATCAGTTAATACCTCTCTTTTTATTCTTGTGTTCCCCCTCTCGTCAGGAGGCAACAGAATCACTTGGGGTTCTGGCAAGGGGAAGGTTGGCTCAGTGGTGTGTAAGTGAGCATTATTCATGGAGCTTACAGTCACTTCTGGGTGTTGTTAGCTATTTTGGTGCAGGAAGGTCTTCCAGGAAATTCCTGCCCTCCCCCCATGCTGACCGGCCCTGCAATGCCACGGTGTAAGCCTGTGGAGGCAAAAGTCAAGTGAGATTTGAAAGTGGCACCTAGCACCAGCTTTAGAAGCCTTCAGTGAGTAGGAAAAAAAGTGTGGAAATAAACAAAAATGGAAGCTACTCTGTGGATCACTCTTCTAACCCTTATAGCTTCTATGTGAAAGAAGTTGTTGAGAAGATTTTTCAGTTTTCACAATCTTGGAAATTTACATGGCCTAACCAAAACACACAAAACTGAAAGAAATTATAAGCTGTCACTATTACTTTGTTCAACCATGGTGAAGGCAAGACTGGGTAATGGCTCTATTATCTCTATGAAAATGTATTACACCCTCAGACGCATCTAATGAGCAATGAAAGACACAGTCAAACCTCAGGAAAAAATTTTCTATTGAGGAAAAAAAACTATTCTACTGGCCTCTCAGGCAGTGGATGAATAAAAATGCCTTCACTGGATTTTTACGCTTTTGTCAGAGTCTTCAATTTTGTAATTTCTTGGGATTGTCTTGTTTTCAATATTCATTTTTTTTTAATCTCATTGTGTGTTCTCTCTTAAAGAGTGACTGATTTTCATAAGCTTCAGATTCCATCAGTCTATCTGGCTCCATGCCTGATGCCCAAATCCATTGACAGTTCAGATCTTCCTAAAGGGAACTTTGGGATGCAACTCAATTAGTCAGCTGCAGGGAGAAGCAGTCCTCTTTGGTCCCTAGTCCATGCTCAGTTACTGGATTCTTCATTTTAGTTACTTGATTACTTGAGTCTTCACTTTATCAGGTCATAATCCACTCTTAACTCAGGAACAGTGGATAAAAGTCTAAAAAATAAAAAAAAGTTAAAAACACAGCACCGGCCTGAGTATCTGACAAATCCTTGACTCCCCCACAAAGAGTCTCTAAGAAATGACTACACAACACCCCACTGCAAAGTGTCCTTGACTCATAAGAGGCGGACACCCGAGGGCATGGCGGCCTTGCCACCACCCCCAGCGCTTCTGCGAAGATAGGTGAGCTAGAGAGTCCCCAGGTCTATTCAGGGGAGCCAAAGGCTATTAAGCCTGGTGTAACCACCTGATCGGAAAAAAAGGGCCAGCTTCTCCTCTAAGAAACGAGCTGGATTTGTTCCGTACGAGGAAATAAATAATCATTTGAATTTCCCGTGAATTCTTCAGCTAGTCTCTGCAAGACTCCACGCCTTGGCAGGCCCTGACTATTAATATTGGACTGATCCGTGATCCAAAAACTGATTTAAAAGTTATAAAACAGAAAGGAAAAAAAAAAAAAAAAAAAAAAACAACCACGCTTTCATCTTGTGCTAACACTGCCACCTAGTGTTATAAGCACAGATAAACAAACGCTGCAAGATAACCCTCCCCAGGACGTGCAGGAGGAACCCACTAGGCTATCTATTGTTGGTTTTATAAAATTGAATCAATTCTGTGTCGTCTCGAGAGCTGAAATAAAGTTTTTTATTTTTCCTAAATCATATTTACTGATTAACTACTTCTCTATCACCCGCGCCCCCTCTATTCCCGCTGGACACCTCCGTGTCTTTCTCAGAGACTGAGAGTTTGGGGGTCTTTTAGTCAATTTTATTTATAGCATTTTTTGGTTTGTTTTTTATATTTTACAGTGTCACACAATTACAGTTTCTCATTTCTTGCTCTGAAAATACCTTCAATGGGCTTTTTTTTTAATTGCCATCCAAACTGCAACAATTACATATGAGAGGATTCACAAAGTGTAGTTTACTAGGACATAGCCTAAAAATTTAGAAACCACCAATCAGGACAAATCTGACCAACTTTAGCAATGAACTATTTACATATCCAAAAACAACCCTATCTGATAAACTCCCAAACCAGTTTTCATTTATCCACCATTGGACCTAAGAGAGTGATGATACTATTATAGCCAGTCCTGACAGTCTTGCTCCAAATTTGAGGTTATCCCACTAATCTACAACTGAGTAACAAGCATCTCAGCTTGTCACAACTATGTCTCAAACTCTTAAGTCATTGTGCACGTAGAAAGGCTAAGTGTTCATTAATTAAGAAACAAGCAGTCATACCATTTCCCATAAGTCGCCACACTATTCCCCAGCTCACCAGTCCCAAATATGGACCTATGTCATGTAGCAATGGGTTATAGATGTGTGTGCACGTGTATATACACACACATATACATAGACACATACAGTACTATGTACAAATGGCAATTAACAGTCCCTCTAAAAATTCATTTTTATCACTTCTCTTCTTTGAGTTTAGACTTCAAAACTAGAAAATACTGCTAAAATCTCAGATCCTTAAGACAAAATGTGATGGGTTGCTCAGTTTAAGCTTCTTGTTTTTAAATGGCTGCATAACAAGGTCAACATAACAAGTAAAGCAGCCAATTGAGTGCAATCTCTCTCTCCAGTTTGGCCAAGGTGTTTTATAGCAGGAACTTGCAACTCAGCTAGAAAATCTGAGGTGCTGCTGATGGTTGTCACCTACCTTGCTATTCAAAGTCATGACATGGATGGAGATTGAAGGGATTATGATCAGTGAAATAAGCCAGAAGGAAAAAGGAAAATACCAAATTGTCTCACTCATAGGAGGAATATAGGTGGATAAGAAAAATAACAATAAAATCAACAATGACGACAAAACCACAACTAAACAAAACAAGAATGAACAGGCAACTACAATCAGAGACATTAGGGAGGGACGAGGAAGGGGTTGGGATCAGGGCAGGGATGGGAGGAGCACAAGGGACTATGGTGATGGTGCACAGGTGAATTGGTGATGGAAATTCTATGAATTTCCAAGAAAAGCAAGGAAACATTGTAAGAAAAATAGATAATTTTTTTTTAAAAAAAGTCACGCTTGAAATTATGTCAACGAAGCCCCCAGTTCTGAGCTATCTTTGTTGCGTTTGCCAGTCTGTTTTCTTTGGCTGTTCATAATCCACAAATGGGTAAAATCATCCTGCACTTGTCTTTCATTCTCTGACTTACAAAATAAAGTTTTTGCACAATAGTTTATTCATACTTCCTTCTAAAATTTAGCGCTCACCATTCAATTAAGAGTTAACATACCTGGTTTCTGTATGCATGTTAATTCCTCTAAACACTTTGAGTTGGCTTAGTATTTGGTCACAAGCTCATGAGATATATAGACTGTTAGTATTCCCATTTTCTTTTGCTTGTCTTAACACGTAAGAAAACTGAGGTTAGAGGGGGAAAGTATTCGAGTCGAGGTTACTCACTTAATAAACAGCTGAGCCAGAGACCATGTGGCTCTTAATTCTGTTGCCTTAACCATTACACCATCCTGCCCTCATCCTGAGTGTTTATGTCATGAGGCCAAACAGTATCAGAAAACTTGGATCTATCATGAAGGGGTTGGAGGACAAATACAGCTCTTTGTGGAAAAACAACTCAGGTGAGGGTGTGTGTTTTTCCTAATCACCAACAGCTTTTCACATGGAGTTTCATGTCTCCAAAAGTTCAAGTTTCTACAAGTAAGTTCCACTACTGATGCTCCAAATCTCCAATAAACCTAAATGTGTTTTCATGCAGTTGACTTTACCTAGAGTAATAAAAGTACATTATATCATGGGAAAACCCAAGCAGGAAAGAAACAATTC
Organism: Galemys pyrenaicus; assembly: GCA_019455555.1. Classification (NCBI taxonomy): domain Eukaryota; kingdom Metazoa; phylum Chordata; class Mammalia; order Eulipotyphla; family Talpidae; genus Galemys; species Galemys pyrenaicus. The sequence continues at coordinate 5,280,374 of JAGFMF010011611.1, forward strand.
CAGTTCTGGTCTGAGATACCTTCATCAATTCACTCCAGTCTCGGGTTGCAGATGTCAGGACCTTAAAATTTTTTAATGCCACTTTTTAAAATAATACACCACCTTAGTGTAGGAAAAAACTTAAAGCACATACCCCCAATATTAACATTTATGTATATATCATTGCAGGTACTATAATGTTGAAAGATGGGGTACACGTTAGCAACATATACTTAAAATGTGCTTAAAAGAAATTGAAGTATTATGAACAGTTGGTACAAAGAAAACTTTCCTCTAACTTTATTTTTCAGTGGGTTTTTTTTTTTTTTTAGTGAAAAATGCTATGATTGAATATTTTCTAATTTTACGAAACATCTTGGTTGCTGTGACGGTGATTAGAGGATGGGCTGTGGACTAGTGTGAGGACACCCTCGTTTCGCCCAGCGGTCACCAAGGGCGGGGAAGCCGTTTCTCCGTGGCTGGCTCACTGAGTCACAGCACTCATCCCAATGCCATTTACTACTTAGGCGAAAGCATCGCTTAAAACAAGTTTGTAAATTTCCATCCCAATACAATTACTCACTGACTCTCTCTTCTGTGTATATTTAAGCAAACTGGTCCAAACTGATAAATAGAAAATATTTTAAACCATATTCATAGTAGTTCCAAATGAAAACTGTTAACATAAAATATACTTTTGCAATAAAACCATGTATCAGGCCTCCCTCGTGGCTTAGGGGCTAAGTCTCAGCACCATCACCATGATGGCCCAATGCAACTGCCTATGTTGGATCCCTGGTCGGGGGAGCTAACCCATATATGACACAGTAGACCTCTCCTGTCTCCCCTGCTGTTCCCCTCAGCAGTGTATTTCAGTAGATCCGCCTGTTCTGTTCCCCATTCTGTCGCTGGTGAATCCTCTCACACACACCCCCATACCTGGGCCTTACACACCAGTTCTATGCACAAATAAAATCTTTAAAGCAAAACAAAACAAACGGGCAAAAAAAATATATATATAGATACTTTAAACAATTTCCAAGATATTGTCTCTATAGCATGTTTGGTTTTCAAAAAGAGAGTGCCTTCTTATTCATGTTATCACTTTACCGTGCCAAAAAAATTAAGTATGTATTTGTATTTTAAATACCTACTAGGAAAATTACAACTAGCCACTAGTCAGGGGAAGGGTCCACAGGTGTGGGATACTTGTATTTTTGCAAAGGAAAAAAATATATAACATTCTCAAATCCAACTACTGCCAAATTAATAAAAACAAAGGCGGTAGCAAGCCTTTTGCTATCAAATGTGGCTTAAAAAAATTTATGCCATTCACTATCTCATTACAAAGTTTCATTCTATTCTTGTTTTTATAAAGTAGCAATGTGATTGCCATGGACTGGGGGATGGGAACAACTGGGTAAAGTGGGCAAAAGTTGCAAATTTGGCTCTAAGTTCTAATGACTTAATGTAAAACATGGTGACTATAGTTGGTAGCACTAAATATAAGTGAAAGTAGAGCTTAAATTTTCTCATCAAAAATGGAGAATACAAGGGTGATAGACTCAACAAGGGGAATCTTTTCACAGTACATATATATATATATAAATATATGGTGCATCATATGATCACATTGTTGTACATTTTAAATACCCTACCATTTTTATAATTATTATCTCAACAAGTTGAAAAACTTGTAAAATGATTATAAGTTTTATAAAGTTGTATTTATAAATTTTATTAAGTTATAAAATGAACATTTATGAATTTCTAGTTCTAATTTCTTTTAAGGCTAAAACTTACAATAAATGATGCAATAAAAATATTATAATGATCATATATGAGATTTTCTGTGATTATATTCTGGAATTTTATTCCAAAATAATTGCATGGGTAAACTTAGTTTTACTGGAAGTTACAGTTTTTAATAAAAAGTAATTTATTGTTGAATATTGAGTTTTCTGTTGTTTTGGGTTTTTTATGGAATTTTTTTTTGATGACTCAGAGTTGGCATTATATTTCATCAGTGAAACAATTTAGCAAACACCATAAGCTGGGATATGACAGACACCTGTACTATGCTGCAAACTTTCCATACCAATTTATTAATTCTCATACTTATGTCTTTCCACATAAGCACTGTTTCCTGTGCCTTTTCCAACATTTGCTGATAAAAGAATGCACCGTGTCCAGGTTGCTTTCCTACATTATTTCATTTTAATCTTAGCAGAAAGAACAAAGATATTTGCCTATTACTATTATTACATAAGCAGCCTCAAAAGATACTTGTAAACATTTATCACTGGATATAGTATATAAAGGACAGATGAAATCTTGACTTTAAACATCACTGAAAACTAGTGGAGGTTTTTCTTCATGTTCAGTTTTTAAATTGTTGCTTGCCAAGTGAGGCCACATGTAAACTGTAATACATCCCAACGTGCCAAAGCGGGGCACCCATCTGCCCACAGCTCCACAGTGTGGAACTCCCCTTCTGTCCTCCCGCCCTCCTCTCCCTGCCTTGGTGCCTCAATTCTGTAGCCAGCTATCAAGGGTTAGTTTTTCTGCTAGTGTTTATTAATTTAGTTACTGTATATTCCGTATTAGCGGACCCTCTTGTATTTCTTTCTCCTCTTCACTTATTTCACTTAGCATTATACTTTCAAGCTCTATCCATGTTACTGCAAATGGCATGAGTTTATCTTCTTTGACCACTGCATAGTATTCCACTGTTTATATATATATATATAAAATATATATGTGATATATATATCACATCTCCTTATATATATAAAATATGTGATATATATATATCACATCTCCTTGATGCATGCATTTGTTCTGGGGCATGTAGGTTATTTCCTTAGTTTAATTATAGTAAATAATGCTGCAATGAACATAGGAGTAAGTGCAAGTTTCTTTTCAAACTAGTGTTTTTGAAATTTTTGGAGAGATGCCTAGGAGTTACTGGGTTGAATGGCAGATTCATGTTCAGTGTTTTGAGACACTGCCATACAGTTTTCCATAAGGGCAGTACCAGTTCACTAAATACATTAATAATCAGAAATAAAGAATAATCATCAAAAAATAAAACTTGGAACTAAACTAATTTTCTCCCATGTTAGAGCTTCTTATATATTTGTAACCTAATCCAATACTGTTCTCACTTTCTATAATTTTCCATTCCACTTTCATGTTATAATGGATAGGAACAAATTTATATTTGTTCAAAGTATACTAAAGCTTTGTATTCTTGCACCCCCCACTCCAAATTACTAAAACATTAGAGTATTTTGTTCTACGGATTTTCTAAGTTGCTATTTTTTTCCACTAAGGAAGTAAATAAGATTTTATACAAATGATGTGATTTGTCATTCATGTCACCTCTCATAAAAATATATTTCATTCAAAAACATAACTTTCCATCAAACCTAAAGATCCTGGTTCAACTATTTCAATTAAAACAGTTATTGAGGGGTCTCCTGGTGGCGCAAGGGGTTGAGCATTGCACTATGGGCCTTCCTCAGCCACTGCAGTGCAAGTTCGATCCCTTTCCAACAAGGGGACACATATGGCACAGCAGACCTCTCCTGCCTTGCCTGCTGCTCCCCTCAGCAGTGTATTTCAGTCAATCTGCCTGTTCTGCTCCCCACTCTGTCTCTGGTGAATCCTCTCACCCCCACACCTCTGGCCTGTACCCCAGCCCTTATATGCATAAAGAAATAGAATCTTTAAAAAAGAAGTTTTTGATATTATGGTGATAATTTCTCATGTATACATATAAGTCAAGCTTGTTAAATTGTATTATTTAATTCTATATAGTTTCTATGTCAAATGTAATGCCTCAGTAAAGTTGCTAAATAAAACACATCACCTATTGAACATGCTTGAATCTGACTTAGAAGCCAGAGCCACACAAACACATCTACACACAAGATAAAGAGCCACTTTTAAAATGCATCAGCAAGTTTATTTACAAATGCAGTTGAACAGAAAGATTTGCCCGTTTCTGGAAAAAACTGAAATACAAACTATGATGATTTTTCATTAATGTAAAGTAGCAGTTTTCCATTGTGAATTGCTCAAAAACAATTCTGGTGAAGAATATATACCTCCCCTCATCAAGCAAATAAAATGTTACATAAGCTAAATTTTCTTAAAAATCATAGTATTACATAGATAGAAGGATACAGAAAACAATTTATGGATGAATTTTAGGGAAATCTCCCACATGGTTCTGCATTAATTTAGTATACATTACAATAAACAAAGCAAATGCAATTACATATTTATATTAGGTATTTCAAATGTTTCAGAACCTTCTTAAAAAACAATAAAATAACCTTTTTCAAAACACCACTAAGAAGTCAAACTAGATTATCAGCCTCAGAAATATTTTAAAGTTGTTATTTTTCCCTTGTGCTTTTAAGATACTGAATCCAGAAAGTAAATACTGTACTTTTTTCCCCACACACATTAATTACCTTCTTATAAATAAACAACAAAAATACAAGTTCTACCAACATGAACACTCTGATGTCATCTAAAGAGGCCAAAAAAAAAAGTGTTATCTTTTTTTGCAAGTCAAGCCCAAAAGACATACAACAAATATTTATAGATCTACATCAGCAGCAACCACCTCCTCTTCTATCTGCAACAGGGCTTTCGGATGGCCGCTTACATCACATGACGGTTGGCCGTCCAGCTGATTAGCAAGGAGAGAAGAAAGAAAAGTGCTTAGATTCAGAAACACTTGAATATCACCACCTGCACAACATGGCAGTAATCACTCAGAAAACGGCCTCATGAGGGAGAAAAAGCAACCTTGTCTTTCAGGAGAAAGGAAGGCAAAACAGCCTCAGGGCTCTAGAGTCTTTATTTGCAAGAATGGAATAAAAATTAACTGCTGATATAGAGACAAGTTACAACCAACTCTGTTATTGGTATTGGAGGAGAGAGGGCGTGGGCAATTTTTCCTTGATGATTCCAAAAATCAATTATATTTGGCTTTGGAATTTGATTAAAGAGAGAAACACACACACACACACACACACTCCCCCATGACGCGCCCGGCCTTGACGCTCTCCAGCCTCGTGGCAGCATCCAGGGGAGTGCTGAGCCACGGTGGCAAGAAAGCTCAGAACCCAAGACAGGTGAAAGAAAGTTGAGGAGGCTTGAGCCATTTCCAAAGCACTCTTCACATAAAGAGCCAAACAAATACCTCAGTTCAAAAGCAAATGGCTTTTCTGATACCACTTGTAACACCCTTTCATAATAAGGAAGAAACACATGTTACCAGCATCGAGCTTCAAGATATAAACAGCAGTCATGCTTGTCTTTACATAGCTATGAACATTTATGCAATCTCATGACACTACCCTGTGTTTTACAACACACTTATGCACAAATATGATTAGAAATAAAATAGCTCAGGAAGTTTAAAAAAAAAAATCAAATTTTCCTAAAATGACAAAACAAAAAAGCCCCACCATATAATCAGAGTTAATGCTCTCCTTTTAAAAAGACTGTATCTACTGACCTATGGTTATATAGTAACATAAAGCAACAACAACTTTTTAAGACATAGATTTTAGAACTGGTCCTATTTTCATATAATGAAGCCAATTGCTAAAGAATAGAAATGATGGGACCAGTCCTTAGCCCACAAAAAGATGACAGTCTATACAAAGGTTCATTTTAACTGTATCCTCAAATAACTAGAAGTTTCTGCAGACTCTTAGCAGGTGGCATAGGATGCCATGCTCACTTTGAGCATCCAGCCCTCTCCAGCTCCACAGCCCCACAGCCCGCCCTTCTGTGGCTGGAGTCCTGACTGCTGGCCACTCAGCACACTCTCTGAGAGGGAAGAGACAGAGGTTCCAAACACCTGGCTTTCTAAGGCAGGGAGGTAGAAGCGGAGCTGGTGGCAGGATCAGGGAAATGCAGGGGGAACCGGGGCCTACTTAAAAGACAGGATATTTTCTCCCTGATTTGCTCTCTTACATTTGAATTTGAGATAGCAGTCATTGCAGTACAGTCGGTTGTTTCTGATCCTGACTTCGGCTCCTGAGGAAGAACCTCCGAGGTCACACTCACAGGCAACGCACTGGGGAGAAACAAAAGGACACCCGCATTAGCCAACTCAAGAAGGCTTAGGGCATACCCAGAAACAAAAAAATAAAAGAGCAGAATGCAGCTTCTAAGCTTAGATATGTATGTGTCAGCAAAGGGGGGAAAAAAGAGGCCAAAAGATAATTAGTAAATTAAAATCAAGCCTGCCAGATGAGACATTAAAGAATTCATAAAGCCAATTTTGAGAGCCAAGAGGATCATTCTAAATATACTAAAGAGTAGAAATGACTCACTGACTGACTTAAAGGGATTCAGTCTTCCTTTCTCATAGTGGAGTATGAAAGAAGGCACCACATGAAAGAACTGGCCAAGCGAACTGAAGACTGGGTCCCTGAAACTCCATCTGGGAGGGCCCCACCCACGGTCCCCTCTGCACTAACTGGGCAAGTGTTCCAGGGGCACTTTCTCTTCAAGGCTGGGTATCACTGTTCCTGGAGTCTGAACACCAAGCACTTTGACTCATCTGCTCTGCCCAGGAACAACCCAAGTCAGCAACAGACAAGCTTAAACAAGCTTGGTCTGTAGGACTCCAGGATCTATAGTGGGAATTCGCTGGCCCAAGGCAGTGCAACAATCAAACACTGTGTCTCTAGAGACAGACCCTGGGAATGCAGGGTCATCGCCTTAGTTCTTTCTCAAAGGCAAGATTCCATCAGGTGAGCGCAGACTGTGTAACTGTAAAAACATCTACATGTATGTGTGTAAAACATACGCGCTTCCCTCTTTTCCCTGTGCCAAGCAGGGCGTTCTGACACTGCTGTACCTGTTGTCCCCGTGCTGTTGATAACACTGGTAAAATTCAAGTGTGCAAAGGCGGCACGTTAGAGGAAGTATTTCTACACTGTACAAGTTTACTTAGTGGATCTTAACAGACTGGGAATAGAAAGTGCATCTTGTTTCCAGATTTCATTTTTGAAATTCAGTTCGAGATCTGACAACGAGGCAGTAGCAGGCAATTTGCGGTTCAATACGCAGCTAGGACGACACAGGTAGCACCTAGCTTGTTAGCGGCACGGCCACACCCAGCGATCACGGCCACACCCAGCGATCACAGAAGCCATGCGCTCCTCCCAGCAAAGCTTTGCGGGCCTGCAGGCTGTTGGTCTCAGTCTCACCTTAAAGCAATGCAAATGATAACAAAGACCCAGGGACTCGATGATCATGGCGGCTCCTTTGCCCAGAATGTTACTGCAGTAGGAGCACATGCGCTTCCCACTGACTGACCTAGACGCGGAACGAGAACGGAATGGAGGCTTTCATCTGCACTCAGGTTATGAGGAGTCACACGCTGGCATTAACACGGGCAATATTTCAAGAAAGTTGATATATCCACGGGAGGAAATTTGCACCAGCTAACCAAAGTATGCCTTTGTTATCTTGTACCTTGAGTCAGGATCTTGCTAGTTTGGAAACCCTTGACATCTATTCATGCCCGTTCTAGCTTCACAGCGCTGTCTCCTTAGAGCTCTCAGATACTCAGCAGCAGACCCCTGTCCTCTAACCCACCCTCCATGTCCTTGCCAATGAATCGTAAAAGTACGACTCTCGTTTTATCTCTCCACCTCTCGGAGCACAAAGAACAGTAGCGACTTTTTCCAAGAACATTGCAAGTCTCCACACGCACCATCTGGACCTCATCTTCCGGTCCTCATTCACCCAGTATTCTAGCTAAACAGAAGTGCCAGTGCTTTTGTGACTGTGCAGCTGATGCAGGAGTGCCCCGGTGCAGAACTAAAAGACAACTGACACTTTTTAGATAAATTAAGAGGGTTTTTCCGCTTTCCTTCAGGTAGAAGTTTTCTCTCTCTGGTGGGAAGGGGCAGGGACTTCTCACACCTCTGCATCCCACAGCACTGACCTAGCATAGCACTTCAGAGACACTGGTAAGCACAGAGCAGGCAATGTCTCAAGTTAGAGGCCACCTCCTAGATAGAGACCTTCTCAGGGCAGAAAAGCCCTGCTCTTCAAAGCCGGGCTTTCTGCAGATACAAAGGTATTCTCTTCCTCTGTCTGTCTCCCATGTAGCAGACTTCATTTCTCTCCCAAATCTACTATGAATCCTCTCTCCCCTCTCTTAAATAACTCCCTGACTCACATTTATAGATCCTAGTAAAAACAACATTTGAAATTAATGGTAAGTGCATTTTCATAACAAAAGCTTGTATTTGATAGCTAAAATATTCCAACTTGGGGTGTTTTCACTTTTCAGCGTCTGCAGTGAGAAGTAAATGCCTGTAAAATTTCAAGTGATAAAAATAATGCTGCTGTGGTTATGCTGTGTGAAGCATCACCGAAATGTAGAAAAGCTACAAAGACCTAACCCAACACCTGTACGTAACTGAGTTTCATTCCCTAGCAAAAAGGAAAGCTGCAGTGAAGACCTACCATAATAACTCTTAGTTCCCATAGCATACGCCCTACAGAATTCAGTTGATACAGTCTGAATAAGATGCTGGTAAACCACATGAGAGGCAAATAATGTGCTTTTGAAAATCCAAAATCCAAAGAGCAATGTCTAACTACTTCATTTTTATCCAGCTTGCTAAAAGTTCTGCAGACTATGGAATGTAAATTCAGTTCCTATAAGATGGGCTTGAATTATGGTCTCATTAAAACATTCAAACATTTTTCGATGCTGCTGTTGCTCAGGCATTTCAAATGCATTCATGAGCTACTGTAAGTTTTTATGACCCTACCCCAAGAAATACTCAGGGACGTCTGCATCTAAGACACTGATCACAAGCACGAGCAAACAAAACAGTAACAATGAGGTAGGCATTTGAAAGGTCTCCACTGACCTCACAAGATGGCCATAAATGCCTTAAGGGTAGCATGGAAAGGTGGGGACAAAGTATGGACTAATTGAGCTGATGAAAAAAAAAATTACTGAATTTGAGACATTCAAAGAGGCTTTTCTTTTTCACTGGAGATCTTGGAGCTTGGACCAAATTTGGGGAAAATTTTAATAGAAAAATACCCCTAAAACCAAAAAGAAAAAGAGGAAGCCAAAGGGTCTCACCTGTTCCGCAGCTGGGACCCTGACTGTGCAGATGTAGGGGGATGGCTCTGTGGTGTGGGGGAAGGGGCAGAAGTGGTCTTTGCGGAGCCAGCTGAAGAAGGGGGTACGCTGGAGGATGGGTTGCGCATGTAGGCACGGTTTGATGTGGACACCCCCTGAGCAGGTGGGCGGCTGAAGTCCTGAACTGAGGAAGAAGTATGGACGGCACTAGGCTGATTGAGCCAAGCAGACTGTCTCCAAGAATTGGATCTTGGGGAATCCAGGTTATCTAGAGATTCACCTCTGCAACACAGAAAGGACCAACAGAATACATTCAACTTGAAACCCAATATCATTTTAAGTCATTAAATGCCTATTTTATAGGGGTTAATCAAACAAGTCCAGTTTACATAAAAAATTACATTTCACAAGCAAAGTCTTCTCCTTAGAAGTATCACGCTGTTTTACACTTGATAAAACTTTTTAATTTTTATTTACTTAGTGCTTCAGTAAAGGAATAAATGCCAACCAAGGAAGAGCGAAAATACTATGAAATATTTTAAAAATAAAAGACAAAGACATACATTCTTCCCTTAAATCTTCAATAGTTCACAGATATCAAATCTTAAAGTATTTTTTAAAATCCAACAAGAAAAGAATTGTTAAGTACTTACATATGCCATATATCAGGCTAAACGCTGTTTAAAAATATTAAATGCATTTAATCTTTACAACACTGTAATTTTTTTTAATCTCAAAGCAATGAACTTATTCATAGTAAAGGAGCTTGTCAGTGGTGGAGCTGACTTTAAAACCAAGGTCTCTTCATTATATTAAAAGGATGATTTTTTAAAAAATCTTCAATAACCAGAGGAGCACTAAGAGCAGAGTAAATGACTTAAGTGTCTGAATCATATGTCTTAGTCCCACATCCAGCTTTGCAACCTATGAGCCTATAATACATTGTCCAAATGTATTCCCTGTTTGAGTCACTTTCTTCATGCCATAAAGCAGAATTACTGTCCCTGCCTCACAGCATTTTCCCCAGATTGAGATGATGTAGACAGAGTAACTGGCATGTGCCTGGCACTTAATGGCTCTCTCTGACGTGTGCCCCACTACTTTCCTTTCTCCCACTCTATCTTAGGTAAGAAATTATGGCATCTCTCCTGTCCAAAGTAGACAGTGTGTCTAGAAATTGAATATTCACTTCATAGCATAGAAGAGAAATCATCCCCAAAATGTCTCACACCTTCTCATAATCCCAGGCAGGCAAATAGGCTCTTTATTTACTACGCTGGAGCTGCGCTGTCGGATCCAGCTGCTGTCGTTGTGAAGGGATGTCCTCTTCCTCATTTCTTGAAGGATTTGCTGTCTCTCACGTTCTGCTCCTGATGAGAATTGCTCCCTCTTGGGGCTCCTCTGTAATGAGCCAGTATACCCGGCTCGGTCTATATACTTGTTACTTCCTGAATTAAAAACACACCAAAAACTTAAGTGTTAGTCCTTTTTTAAAAAATGATAGTGGGTAGATTTCCAGAGACAGTGCAGAAAAAAAAGTGACATCGTGGACATATGCTGACATTATCAACTCTCAGAGAAACTGCACACGAAAACTTAACAGTCTGCTATTCCTGGAAATTCCAATTGCACACTCAGAGGCACACTACAGAAAACACTCAGGAACACAGGGAAAGGCTTGCAAAGCAACAATGAGCATTGATTTCAGTAATATTAAGCTACAGAACACTCATCTAGAAAAAGTTTCTCTTCTACTTTTCCCTTCCTTTCTAAACTAAATCAGTTGAGCACATGCCCATCAGATGCCTGCTGTGAAACTAACTTTCAAGGATACAGAAGCTCTATTCTTTGAAAAAAAAAAAAAAAAAGTGCGTTCCACCTGGAAAAGAATGACATAATTGCATGCTTCCCCAGCTGATATGCCTCAAATCTTTGCATATGAAAGTCATGGGATAAGGCATGACCAAACTGTAAGAATGAGAGCATATTTAATCTGAAATGACTTTGTGAAATCTAAAACTATTCAAGTAACCACAATGGTTACCAAGGAGTGCTCTAAGACTGTTCTTGTCGAATAAATGGACAGAACTACAATTTGCATATTGAATTTATGAATAATTAAATCAGACTTTATCTTGATACTTTGTCTCATGGGATTTGTTGATGAATTTCTGATTTGGGTAAAACATCCATAACTTTGAAGTTCCACCTTACTCTGAATTAGGAAATCTTATATAAGGATTTATTTTCTTTCAGTATCCAGATTCACTGCTATTTTCTTCCTTTCAAAATTCAAGGTGTGTCTATGCATAAGTTTATCTTCGAGTAAGCAATGAGCAAGGTTAACAAAGATTTCTTACACACACCTATATTTGCTCTTCTGTGTACACACAGTTTATCAATTCGGTGAGATTTTAAATAAAGCATTTCTACTTTTAACATGGCTTTCTGGCATAACCAAGTTTTTCAATCAAATACCTAACAAATCTTATGACTGCTATTGAGGAATTTATCATTAGTAACCAGATTAATAACACAACCACCAGTGTGAACAGCACAATTCCAGAGGTTGCCATTAATAAATTCAGGAAAGAGGATGATCATTGCATGTTAAAGAAGCTTAATAGCAGATTAAAATAATTCTAAGAGTGACTAGAGGGCACATTCCAGGGAGAAAAAACCCCAGAAATTCAAATAGGGAAAGATAAGACTAAAGAAAGCAGATCATGGGGGCTCCCTGGTGGTGCAATGCATTAAGCAATATAAAGCAAACCGCAGCCACTGCAGCATGAGTTCGATCCCTGCTGCCACCAGGGAGGGGACCCACATGGCACAGCAGACCTCTCCTGCCTCGCCTGCTGCTCCCCTCAGTAATGTGTTTCAGTCGATCTGCCTGTTCTGCTCCCCACTCTTGTCTCTGGTGGAACCTCTCACCCCCTACACCTCTGGCCTGTCCCCAGTGCTTGTATGCATAAATAAATAAACCTTTAAAAACAAAAACCAGGCAGGTTAGAAAGCTGACGAGCACAGAGAACAATTTGTTATAGTTTAGAGTTCCTTATGAGGAGGAAAAAAACAGCAGAGTAGGCTAGAGGTTAAAGTAAGACTGGATATTGCAAGGGCCTGTGTCCTAAGGGAAAGGGGTGATTATAGAACCATAAATCCTAATAGTATCTGTAAATTCCACAAGCTTTAATCAGAGATTACAAACTAGCTGCCACCAGATCCTTCGGGCCTATAGATAAATTTGGCTCACAGCAAGTCTGTATTTTTTAAATTCCTTGTCAGCACTTAAAAAAAATAACATAAAAATCCAGATTTTTTTTCCTTCTCTTTTATAACAAAGGAGGCTGACAATCACAGGATTGTGTCCTACCATGTGGCAATGACTGCCTGGAAGAAATCCCCTGAGAAAGGGGGCCAAGAATGCACCAAGCTCACCCCAGACCTCACCCAACCTTCACCCACTTATATAACTGACCAGCTCCCTCCTTACTCAAAGTCTGGTTAAAATGATGTTCATTGCTTGGGACTGCTTTTCCCCCTGAGTTATTTAATTTCGGTTGCCTGTGTCCCTCACAAATATACTTTATACTAACAATATCCAGTTTCAAATTGTTTTTGCCAAGTGAAAAATTATCATTTTGGTTTTTTGACAGCTGGTCATTTAAACGTAAAATTTCAAGTTTATGTACAATTTTTAAGTCCCCTGGTAGTTTGCAGAACATTTTTCTGCCCCCATTTCTTTGGCTGCATGATAGAATCTATTATATAAGACTATCAACATCACTTCACAAAATTTCCACATATTTCATTAGCTATTTAAAACCATCCTAATCTCCCAGGACTCCCTCTATTATAAATAAAGCTAAAGTAAACACAAGATAGTCCTTTTGTCTTTAAAAGTGAGTGCTAAAAATACTCAGTAGTTTAATTATGTATTCTTAATGAACCTGAAATATCTTGACCTTAAAAATACTGATCATAGCAAGTGATAGTATAAATAAGCAATTGTGTTGAAGAATTTTGAAAAAAATTCACATTTACCATTTTTATTTGTGGAGTAATCATCAAGTTCAGTAGTGGATCTGGATTTATCCCTAAAACACAGAACACAATATATTACATAGGTTGCTTTTCAAACCTCCTTTTCATTTTTATGAAGAACACCAAAAGGCTGTTTTTTTAAGCATTTGATTTATTTTCTATATCTGTTCAGTTATTTTTAACTTATACCACAAAATATGTTTTATGTTTCACCAACTAGCAGAAAATAGTGACATCTCTAAAATAAAGGAAGAGTTAGAAGACAGAAATAAATGAAAATCTGGTTGCATTTGTATGGTGATTAAGAGTGATCATTGACCAACTTGTACACCATCTTCTCCAGATCCAGCTGTTCAAAGCATCTGCCCCAGATCACCTAACGCGACTCTCCCAGTTCCCTTATGCTGCCCGAGGATCACAAAGTCAACTTTGAGGGGGGCACTGGGCTTACTAGGGTACTTCTCTGAAACAGCAATTTACCAAACGCTATTCTGGCATCCAAAAAGGTGCTGGAGGCAGTGGCAAAGGTGCCTTCTGAAAATTCTGCTTCTGTGATGGTAAACTTTAAGCTTATGTCTCCCTCCAGCCTCTAGGGCTGCCCCAGGACTGTATCACAATGGCCTAGTGGGAGTATTTTACATTTTTAGGATTCCTTAAGTTTCCTTTCCCTTCAACTAATTATTTTCTCCAAGATAAAGAGATACATAAATAAGTGTTATTTAAATCTGTAAGTAAATCTATAGCTTTGAAAAGGATAGGCATTTTAATAAATCAGCAATCCTCATTATAAATAAAGGCAGCCATCACTAGGTTTTTCCTTCCTTATGGTCAGCCCATCACTACCCGTATTTACCTTTTCTCTGTCTACTCTGAGCCCTGTTCAGTCATCCTTTGACCTCTAGATATGAGTCTTCCTTTATCTCTAAGTCAAGCTGCCTTATCTCTAAGGCAAACTTCCTGAAGAAGTTTCATCTCTGAAAACACAAATGCATGGTCAAACAGTGGCTATGTATAGATAGACTCTGTTTAGAGTTCAGTGATTTCAAAAGTGCAAAGCATTTTTAAAAATATTTAGGACGTGGTAAACCAATGTAACTTCCCAAAAATGACTTTAAAATATTAAATTTAATATTTTAGGGAATTTAAAAATATGTACAGCTTTTTCAGGTACTTGCAATCCTATCTTCTGTCTCTAAAATTGAACAGTAGTTCTAATCAAGCTAAGGGAAAGGTCACAATTCTCATTTCAGATGCCCACAATGAAAACCTTTTTTCGGTAAAATTAGATTCTCATCCATAACCTCTTTTAAAATGGTAAGGTAGATTTCAAAAAAATGAATACACCTCTGCCCTGGTCTGTGTCCGATTTCCCTTGTATTGTGGCTTCTCTCACAAAACAGGGTTTTGCTCTCCCTCCATGAACTTGGGCTCATCTATAACTAAACTAGAGAAGAGAGTGTGGCAGAATGAATAATGTGTCAGCTCAGAACTTAGAAGGTGAGGTGCCTCGCACACATCCTTCTCATTAGTTCACGTCTCCCTCATGCATCCCATGTACTAGGACGGCACTGGCTTACTGGATGTTGAAGGACAAGTGGCGTAGTCCTGAGTATTACTGCACTTGACAGCAGCCAACTGCCCAAACACCGCTGCCCAAAGAAATGGCAAATGCATCTGGTGGGCCCAAATAACCAAGGGAGCAAACTACAACTGAGCCCAAAATGCTTACCCCACAAAAGGGGTTATCACTAAGGCCAGGATAGTTACTTACACAGTAGAAGATAATTAATAAAAAAAATCAACCAGCAAGACCACCTTATATCACACGATTGACTGATCTCCAAATGACAATTAAATGCTCTACACACCTGTCACTAGCACGCAAACCTGAAGATTCTTCCTCTCTCTTGGGTATATCATAGGAATCAATAGGCCTAGAAAGATGGAAAGAGCTTATGGTCAAAATATTAGACTTGAAACACTTCCCTGAGGTTAAGAAATGGATATGAAAATGATATCCCACGCTCTTGCTGAGACTGGTCTCTGGGTTGAAAATTAAACAGACGTATTAGATGAATTGCTACCACTGCTCGTAGACACTTGTAACCCATCCCTCCCCCCACCCAAGCGTACTACATGCCTCCTACGTTCCAGCACTGTTCTAGGACTGAGCTGCAGATGTCAGCAAAATAAACTCATTGGTCGAGAGAGGTAAACAAAAATGTGTGAGATGTAATACTTACATCCTAGAGAGGCAGGCAAGCCAACAGACAAGCTAACAAACACATAACATAAAAAGAGAGAAAGGATGATACATCAGACAAAGGGGAGGGCTGGGGAGGAGGCATTTATTTTAGATGAGGTACCTGGAAAGTGTGAGGTGGTGACATTTGAGCAGATGTAAAGAAAGTAAGTCAAACAGGTGAGGGTAAGGCTTCTCGGGGCACACACACTAGAAAATGCAAAAGCCCAGGGGCAAAAATGTTGGGTATTCTTGAGGCAAAAGGAGGCCAGTAGGGCTGAAATGGACCACCTAGGGGAAGAGTGGGAGGAAGTGAGGAGACCAAAGAGTTAGAGCCAGCCTCAAAGGAGCCTTACATGACCCCAAGGACTATGATGACACACTCATGTGCCAGGAAGCCAACTGGAGTCTCTTGAGCAGGGAGGTGAAGTGACATGATCACATTTACAATTGAAGGGTTCACGCAGGTGCCTGTGTTCCCAGGGTGGAGAATGGATGGTAGGGAGCAGGAAGACCAACCCAGGTGACTTTGAGTGGCACATGACTTCAGCTACCCAAACCAAGTGAGAAGTCGCAATGCCCTTTGGCCCTGGGGACCGACCTTCTATACTGGTATATTTTCACTGATGTCTCTTTCTCTCTCTCTGCCTGGTGCACCTGCTCCTCCGCACGGCGCTTCTCTTCCTCTGCACGACGCTTCTGCTCCTCTGTGCGGCGCCTCAGGGCCTCGGCCTCAGCCTCAGCCTCTGCCTGAAGCCGCTTCTGCTCCTGCTCTTCCCGAAGCTGTTGCTCCTCCTTCAGTTTCCTCTCTTTCTCAAGAATGACTTGTTCCTGAAGCATCTGGGTTTGGTCCTCATACACACTGTCCTCTCGCTGCAGACTCCCCACTTCTTCTCCCGCTCGGGTTCCTTCCCTGTCACAAGACTTGGACCCTTCAGCCCAGGTGTCTTCCCAAGTGGTGACGGAGGACTCACACGTGGTCAGAGAAATGCTGTTTGAGTTTAGGTCCATCAGCTCCTGTGAGACCGGGGAGAAGAAATCCATCTCAATCTGCGCACCTCTATATTTTCACATGGAGACACATATATTCAGATTTAGAGGCTACTTGTAGTTAGCCCAGAATTCTGCTTGAACAATGTTAAAAGTTTGATCATACTAAAGCCACACATTGATGATGGAGAGGCCATTGAGAAGATGCACTATTTTCTGCTGACATAAATGTAATGATGTGATAGACAAACCAGGAGAAAGGATAAAACACCAAAGCAAGATCTGTTGCATTTTTCAAAGAGTTATGTAGGTGTAATTGTGGCCAAAATTAAGTGCTATCTGTAGTATCTTCCATTTTTCTGCTAATTTCACACACAAGCTGGAGAAGGAAGAAAAAGGCATGACCCCCAAATACCTCATTCAAGTACTTGGAATTCTCTCGCTCGGCCTCCTGCTTGGCCTTCTGCCACTCCTCCCTCAGTTTCTCCTGCTCACGTTGGTATTTCTCCTATAGGAAATGATAAGATGGTCATTCATTTCAGTTAATAAATTAATGTTAAATCTTTTTCATTAGCATTTTTGCTAGCTCTATACTTCACCTCAATCTTTAAAGATCATGGTATTTTAACCAAGCAGACGTTCACCCCTAATGAAAACGGCTTTCACCAAGGAAAAATGCAGATGCTGGGAGAGAGGAAATACTCAAAATTGAACCAGTATCCACCCTTCCCCAAGGTTGTAATTTCTCAAGCCTCAAGCTAACCGCAAAAGGGGCTGGGTAACTCCGCCATAGAATGAGCAGAACTTATGGGGCCTAAATATCTCCACTCCTGAAAAATCCTCAGAACACAGTGCCACATACTCTCTAAATGCACATAGGAGCTAATAAATATTTTTAAAGGATAACTCTGGGACACTCAAAAATGAAAACCAGTTGTTGAACACAAAATGTGCTCCATATCAAAAGATTTGTTAATCACAATGTTGTCAGTTTAAAATCTGTTTAATTTGTTTCTCAATACTAGTTGGCACTAAGCAAAGAAAAGCAATTCAAAAAGCCTGGCTCCGTGTGGATTAGTCTCGCCCGCTGCTCCCCTCTGCACTGTGTTTCAGTCAGTCTGCCTGTTCTGCTCCCCACTCTGTCACTGGAGAGTCCGCTCACCGCCTCAGCCCCTTCCCCCATATCTCTGGCCTATACCCCAGCTCTTGTATGATGAATAAATCAGTCTTTAAGAAATGAAAACCTGCTCTGCGAATGCACTGGATCCTGCTGTACCTGCAGCAGGCGTTCCTGCTCCTTCTGCCACCTCTCCTGCCGCTTGCGCTCTTCCTCTTGATCCCACGCCCGGCGACTAGGGGCGCTGAGAGTTGGGGCTGGAAGCTAGCCGGTTATCAGAGAAGAGGTGCAAATCGAATATATTACTTCATTAAGTGATTAAGTGAAGCACTTTCACATACATAGATTATTCATACCACCTTTGCCTAAATTGTACCAAAAGAGATTCAGCTTTATAATTCAAAACTGGTCTTTTCAACTTAAATTACTTTTGATAAATTCTTATACAACTGAAAATAATGGCAAGTAAATCTACTGTGTACTAAGTTCAGTCCCACCAAGGTCACCTCCTTTATTCCAAAAACAAATTACTACTTACATCAGGAACCACAGAATCAGAGCTTCCTGTATTACAGCATGTAGGCAAGGGAGGAAAAAAATACAATGTAAGTCTTTTCATTTACATGAAATAATTCCTTTCAGGAAATTATATCACTAGCGGTTTCTATGCCAGTATACTGAGTGACATCATTTTTTAAAACAGCAGTAAATCATTTTTTCTCATAAGCACCAACTGTT
Source organism: Galemys pyrenaicus (assembly GCA_019455555.1). Lineage (NCBI taxonomy): Eukaryota > Metazoa > Chordata > Mammalia > Eulipotyphla > Talpidae > Galemys > Galemys pyrenaicus. The sequence continues at coordinate 5,298,638 of JAGFMF010011611.1, forward strand.
AACTCCTTTTCCAAAGAGTTTTTCAAAAAAGAAAGAAAAAGAAACTATGAATGACAAAAGTAAATCCTAGCTTCCAGTACTGAGCTGATCAATTTCTGAGCATATTTCAGAAGGTTTCAGAAGCTTATAACTAGACAAGGTAGTACTTCATAGTTTGATCTAATAGAAAAAAAAAAATAATCATGTTCCAACAGCTACCAAATCCCATTTTGCTACTATCCAATTACAATGTGACAGCTGCAAGTTACGTCTTTCTGACCTTCTTGCTAATGAGTTGTTTTTCTTTAATAAGCCACAATAATAATTATGTTCACGCAAGCTTTCCCTTTCTTCTATTGCTTGAAAAATAAACACACAATTTCCATGTTATGGGAGTGGTGCTATTCTTTTTATATTTAGGGAACCTGTGTAAGTGTATGTTTCCATAGTAGTATAGTGATCGCAAACAAAATAGCAAATTTCATAAAATATAGCACCATACTGTATTTTAAATTTTTCCTGAAACTTCATCTATCAGATAAGTTATCTGATTATTTTTTTAAGAGAAGTACATTGAGACTTAGGGAAATATTATTCCCTAAAATAGCCCATTAAAGAAAAGTGAATCAAACTTCTAGACAGCATTGGTTTATTTAGCCAGTTTGAGCTAGGACTACCACACTGTTTCAATTAGATTATTATATGAAAAAAACAGGACTGTAAAAAATCAACAACACAAAGGATACTGACACAATAGCTCGCACATCTTTTCTACCTATGGTCGATAAGACACTTTATTTTGCCCAAGGGAAGGCTGTTAAGGAGAGCAACACAAAACATACACGTACAGTAAATATGTTATAAGGCAAGTGTGTAAATGTTCTGATGATCTTAAAAGTAAGACACAGTAACATTTTTGACACCAACAGCACACACCCCTCTGACTGTGCCATTGCATCTCAAATGTTGGGTGTTACTTTTAAGTTCTGGATATCAAAACACAAAGCTCAGACTGCATTCGTGAGACAGAGTGCTGGAGAAACTTGAGAGGGGAGGAGATACCACATGCACAGCACCTGGGGAAGCGCTACCCAGCTACACCAACAAGAGTCTCAAGTGTGCTTGTTCACATGAAGTTTTCATTCATTTCAAAATTGACTTTTAATTTGCTTTAAATTCAATAGAGCAGTCCCATCAATACTTCAAAGCCATCATCCTAATGGCAATAAACCTGCTCTCCATTAAAAGCACTTTTCATAGCCAAAAAATTTTGATTTTTTTTTAAAAGGTGACCAATTGCATGTTGGTGTAATCTAATATTATGCAATTTCTAGAAAAAAGTTAAGGCTTTTTACTGTCACCCAACGGAAAGAAGTATGTATTTAACAGCATCTCAATTTTTTTTAATTAAAAGAAAAAAACTTCAGCGGTATAAAAAGGACACACAAAGACCCATTACCACAGAGGTAGACCCATGAACTGTAAGAAAAGCCTGATGACCCTAGGGAAAGAATGGAAATGGGTTATGTTGTTTGGTCATAATGACAGCGAATTGAAGAGGCTCAGTGGCCAGGAGCACAGACTATCAGCAAAGAAATGAGAGTGGGAACAATTCCATGAAAGTGCATGAATTGTTAGTTTCATGGTTTACCTTGTTCAAAAAATTGTGATCGCCTTTTTAAGTTTTTCAAAGAAATAGGTTCAGATGCTATTTGAAAAATACAAAAAAAAATCAATGCCATGTTATTCAGTTTAACCCCTCACCACTAGAAAACATGATACTAAAAAAACCTTTCTAGTCTGTAGCAATATTATTTTTTAAATAGCAAAAACTGATAGCTTTAGAAGATAAGGTTTATTTCTATACACAGAAAGACATATTTTTAGTAGTCTGTAATACATTCAAATTAGTAAACAGAACTAATATTCATTGAATATTAATAAATTATAGCAGTTTCAGAAATTTAGCAGTTTCAAAGAAGCCAAAATACCATCTTTGTGCTAGACAGCACAGGTCTAGAGAAATGGAAATTAAATTTTTTGCTTAGGTTAATTAACCCAAAATCTTCTAACACAAGAACTGGTCATAATTAAATTTTTGCACTATTGATGAGTTTAAAAAACTGAAAAATAATGTGGAAGACAAGGAAGATGGAACTCAGAGAAAGATAAAGTAAAAACAATTAACTTGAAATATTCTTCTAAATAGAATATTTTGTCCTGGTTTCAATATCTTAGTCACTAAATAAAACCAACAGAATACAGTCAAAACCGTACTTCCACAGATTTCATAAGATTATGGCATATGATTGTTATACTTCAATTTAATTCATAAACTGTAACTATGACAACATGATACTAGCTGATGCTTATCTAATTAAAACCCTCAAATGAACAGGGCCTGCCAATAGTTCCATAGTCACCACGGAGTTCACAGTCTAATCAGTTTATTCTGAGTCACCAGCAGAAAAGGACCCGGATGTGATGTAAAAAATTCCATTGATAAAGAAAACTCCTTTGCTAAAATCTCATTGATAAATAATGCAATATAAAACAATTAAAACAGAGTCACTTCCGACCGTCAGAAACCAAACACAAGATAAAGGATGAGAAATCTATAAACTTGGTTTTGCTTTGTGATGAAATATATTAGGAGCAGACAAATGAAGATTCAAAGCCACCAAACCATGACCCACTGTTGGCAGTAAAGTTTCAGGGTGAAAGTAGTTTCATCCTCATTTGGTCTATTTCCCCACCTCTGTGTACCAGATCTTTCTTAAGTATTCACACACAGCAGATGGTAACTAAATTATTTATGACAAACAAGAGGAGGAGAAGAGCGATAACCCTTCACATGAAATTTCTCTAGATATGCTACCTGTGTATTTCTTAAAACAGGTAGTTTTGCTAACAACTGGTACTGGCATTTCCCGTTAATACCAGCTGCCTCCAAGTTTGTCCCTTTCACAACAATCAAGGGGAAAAGGGAAATTCATTCATCGTTTCATATTTAACTAAGATTTCCATTGCCAGCTTCCCATAGCCAGAATGCTAAAGCCTCGGGGAAACCGTCTTTTGTATTTGGCTTAGACACACAGACACGCAGAGCTCCCATAAAACTGCCAATGCTTTGTTTGCAGTTCCTGAACTATCCAACACGGGAACCAAATGCCCTTCCATAGGACTGGAGCTGTGTGCTCACCTTTTAAGTTTCAGCTTGCAGTGGGTCAGTTTTTCTTTCACCCATAGATGGTAACTTTTATAACAACAGAAATTGAGTGCTATCACTTTCTATCTACTATAAACATACATTATGTAAGTTGAATGTAAATTAAGGGTGATGATTACCTTTTGAGTCAAAGGTACTGCCTTCGTCACAAATACCATTTATTTCTTTGGATTCAGTATTCTGGAACGGATAAAAATGTCAGTTAATAACATTTTCTCTAATTGGACCTGAGGCTACACAATGCATTCTCCCATTAAGTGAAAACACCTTGAGTTTCTCAGGATGTTAATGGATTCCTTGCTGTATTTTATGGGTAAAGGAAGCTTAAATTTTTTTCATTATCCTTTAATACTTGTGGAAGAATGTCACAAGCATGGAGAGCTTTAAATTTAATCATCAATTTTCCAAGAAATATGATGAATCAAATAAGCATTAGTCCACTTGACTCATTTATGAACAAGCAACAGTTAGAGAATCCTGTATCACATTTAAAGTTTTTTTACACAATGTTGCAGGATCTCCTTATTAGGTAAAAGGGAGTTTCACAAGATAACAACTATATTGAGGGAATTAGTATAAACATATTAATTTGGAAATTCAAAATTAATGACGTCTTTGATATTTTGGATAATTGCCACACTATTTTTAATCAATTAATTCAACTATGTCTTAACCACATATGCAAGTCTACCCATCAAAATCACCTACACAAGAACTAAAAATGCTTCATGAGGTTTAATTGCACAAAATTACTATACTTATTTTACCTTTAGAAAAGACTAAAGAAAGTATAGAAAACCTATAGTAATTTTATATAATTACTATTTCACATTCACAAAGACCTGAGAGAGGAGTACAGTGATAAAAAGATTGATAAGAAACATCTGCAAAATAACATTATGGGATCTTTTGGTTCTATTCTATAATTCACAATTACCCTAATTATTAATACCTTATTATTTTCAAAAGTACACATTTTACTTATAAGTTACCTTATTTGATTATTTCTAAAGTAGCATCAAAATTGCTCAAAATTAAATTCTAACTGCCCCCCTCACACACACACACTGTTAAGAGTTGATTTGCTCTACACAAATATTCCCATTTCTCAAATTACTCACTGAATTCTGAAGGCTTTCTGAGAAATCAGTTGAAATTGACAGATTGGAAGACTTGTCGGAGTTGTAAATTCCAGAAGTTACATCAATCCACTTTGTTTCAGGTGAACCTATAATTTTGGTAGCCATACTGGTGAGATTGAGGGTTTTATGCCGTGTAAATGGCAGGGAAGGTTGGTCTTTGGCCCAGTCTGATTGGCACATGAAGATCAAGAAATGAGCACACATAAATGTTGAAGTGGAAAGAACAAAGTTACTGGATGCACATATACAAAATACACACAAACAGGACAGACACAGAAATCACATGGTGTGCGAAAGAAGTCAAGAGTGTAGGCGTTTGACCAAAAGACCACCTTCCAGAAACACAGGGTTAGAGTATGTTAATGATGAAAAGACTAGCAAATCTGCTGATTATTTCCGCAAACCAGTACTAATATTCTAGTCCAATATCCTAAGTTGGTAGGCCTGAGGATGCTTAATGCCCTTCAACAACAAACCTCAGTAACGAAGAAACAATCATGAAATGAATATTAAAAGTTCTATGAGAATAAACAGGAATATGCTCTACCACATTCTCTCTCACAACAGCTAAGTAATAGTGCCATAGGGAAATTTAAATCACAGTGCAATTTTTAATACTTGACATTATTTTATGATTTCCAAGTGCAGATACAATTACAACTACCTTCAGTTGATATTTGCATTCAAAATCAGTTCGGCGTATAAATCAGCCAACAGATGCAAAATTCAGTAAATTTGCTAGTGAAAAGTTTTCAGACAGAACTATTAAGGAAATATCATTCAAGATATATCTCAACATAACCCCAAAGCACTTTTAAGCCAAAAAACAAGCTGAAAAGAAAGTTATTGAAGCAAGCTGTTAAAACCACCTGCCAAAGACCAGTTCCCAGTTTAAAAAGCCAAACACAGTGGTCAAGCCAACTCACCAGACTTTCCATAGCGTCTGATATCCATTACTAGGTTTCCAGTTTCTTGAGCGTTAGCCATGGCTTCTTCCCACTCTTTTGTGTCCTTGTATGAAAACTTGGTGTTGTTAATAGCAATAATTTCATCATCTACCTGTAGCTGAGAAAATTCTGCTGGACTACCTAAGTGGAGCAAAAGAAACAAATGTTTTAAGCCCAAATGTTCTAGTAGTCATTGGTTAAGAAAAGGACTTCCTAATATGTGAAACTAACCATCTCACATGGAAAGGGTCATGAAATCTTTGTTATCAAATATTTGAGCATCAACAACACAGGAAACACCCAGGGAATTTTACTCTACAGTTTGTATCTTCATGATCATTTAAAGGAGAACAGATAAGCTCATCTGTTCGTAAAATGTATTAACCTCCTAAGAACAAAGACATTTAATTTTTAAATAAAAGAAATCTGAATATACTGCACTTCAATTAAACTTCAAATCTAAATGCACTCTGAAATGGAGAAGAAAACAAGGTTACTCCAGACTTACCAGTTCAGAAATTTAAAAGAAACAACCAGTTAGCATACAATTTTAGATAGCTAAAATACATAAAGGAGGAACTCCCCTTAAGTACAATAGTGTTCGTTTTAATGGTGACATTTTGCTGAGTTCCTAACCTTGACTTGATTTTATAAGCCTGGGAGGGGAAGGGAAATTCTTTTGTAAGTATCCAAAAGCATCCTAGGACTCCATGGGTAACAGATATATCAGGATGCCCAGAAACTCCGTTTATTAGACAACATATATATGCTTATCATAACTGATCATGGAAAGTTCTTTCATAATCTTCTCTTTTTTTTGTATTTTGTTTTCTTTAAATTTATATATATTTGATATCAATTGTAATCCCCATGTATTCCCCATCACCATATCACCAGTGCACCATCTTTCATAATCTTCTACTAAGAATTATTTGCTAGCATTGTGAAATTACTCAGCTAAAACTTTTGACAAATGAATTCTACAAAAGTCACGAAATGAAGACTCTTCAAAAAAATTAATGAGGCAGGTCAAACAAACAATATGTACTTTGTAACCTCAAATATTAATTCAGAGAAGAAGATGTATCTCCTCTCACTAACTGCTGCATTTTTCACCTAATTTCAAATAAACTAATTTCAGACCTATAGGGAGCTTACCCAGCATAGGCTAACAAAAGAAAAGCAAGTTCTATGACTTACCTGTTTGGACTGTTGCTACGAAGATCCCAGAAAAATCCCATCTTACTGTAAACCCAAACTCAACACTGTTCCCAGGCGTCTGGTTTATGCTGATTCTCATATCACTGAACTGATCCTGAAAACAAATACGAGCCAGTGAGATCAGGTGTCCCTGGCACCCATATGAAGGAAAGTCTATCCACGAAAGAAGGGAGGCAGCATGCAAGACACACTTGAGTTATTTCACGATAAACCAGCAACTTCCTTCTTGTTCCCTAGTGTTTGGAAAAAACTCACTTACATAAAACTCACCACATTGCTTACTTTTATGCTACAATAGGTAGCATAAAAGGTAACTATGCCAATGGATGCTTCCTTTGCATTTGTACTATAACGCATTTGGCCACTGATAAAGTTTAGGTTTTTGCACTATACGAGTCTAGTGTACAGCCTATTTTTTATGGTCAGGGTGAAATTGAGTAATTAAATCATTTTTGAAATACCTGAGATTTGGATGTTAGAGTGCAATGCTACTTCAATAAAAAATGATAAGATGCAGACCTATTTATTAAAACAAACCAAAAAAAAAAAAAAACCTATATCATTTAACTGATTTCTCTGAACTCTCCAGGAGCCCATGGACACAAACCCAGCTGGCAGCAGGCTCCTCCAGTACTGGGACCACGTCATTGGGCATCAAATGTTGACCAGCCATTTTTGCTGGCTACATTGCCAAGTGATGACCTCGTGGGAAAGGCAGAGGTGCTCATAAACTTTAAAGGCAAACTACGTCACTGCTGAGGAACCCCTGTAAGGGGCCTAGAAGTCCCTCTGGAGATGCAGCTTCCCTGAAGCAACATAAAGGAGCCCACAAACAAAGGCTCCTGGACAACGGACAGAACAGGGTTTCCATCTCCATCACTATGATGCATAGTAACAAATTCAGTCTTACAGATGTTTTAAAGCCATTTTCCAAAATGTGTTTTGAGTTTTACAGCATAAGTCTGTGAGCATTTTTTGTAACTTTTTTACATTGTTATTCATTTTTGTGCAACAGATGAATAGATCTTCATAAATCTCCCACCACCACATCACCTGTGAAACAGTCCATTGTGCTCTTCCCTCCCTCGTTTTGTATGCCTATGAACATTTTAATTGTCTTCTACAACTTAAGTTTTGGATAAGCAGCATTTTAACATAAAAGGGTATCCCAGATTAGTCTTTTAATTCTTTGATTCATAATCATGTAGAGTGAACTGTTTTTTAGCAACTATCTAAAAGTCATTTTATTTTCCAGAAAAAGACCTACAAATTTTCCACTTTCATTTGGAAGTTAAATCCCAAAACTAGGGCCAACTGGGCAATTTGTAAAAAATCTTATGCCTAAGTTTTTTCAAGTTTAAAATCTAGGTGACAATATTCTGATAGAAACCATGACATTACACAAAAATCAGAAGACACTGTTAAAAATAATCACTTATTGGTCCTCCCTGGTGGTGCAAGGGGTTAAGAACCGCACTATGTATGAAGCATCCTCAGTCACTGCAGCGCAAGTTCGATCCTCAGCCATGGAGGGGACCCACATGGCGCAGCAGACCTTTCCTGCCTCGCCCGCTGCTCCCTCAGCAGTGTATTTCAGTGGATCTGCCTGTTCTGCTCCCCATTCTGTCTCTGGTGAATCTCACCTCCCAACACCTCTGGCCTGTACCCCAGTTCTTGTATGCATAAATCAATAATTAAAAAATAAAAGAAACAAATGACCTGATACTAGCATTCTAATTTAAAAAATAACAATAATCACTTATTCATTTAGACAGCATAGGTTTGTTGCATGGGTACTCCAGTAACACAGTGCTTAGCACTTTGGGTAACAAAGAAATCTGACTACTCAGTGGTAAGTATGGGTTTTTTGGTTTTTCAAGAAAAAAATGTATAGCTAACGATATAGAAAAGTATCCATCAGAAAACTCACAAAGCAGTTTAAACAGGACCCAGATACAGATAGTGAGAATACATTAATAACCAGCCTGCTGAACAACCACCTCCAGAACATCATAAACTCTGCTATGAATAGAAAAAATTACTGGTTAGTTCTGTTCTTTAACCAAAACCACCAAACACTTAAATTAGAAATGACTCAATGAAAATAAGTGGTTATCTCACCACTCTTATCCACCATCCAAGAAAAAAGTAAATCTATCTTAAAATGCAGAATCTATTGGTAAGGAAGACAGAGAGAGAAAAAAATGGGGTAAGTATTCAAAACACAAAGTGAGATTGTTTTCTGTTGAATAAATAAAAAGATGGAGTTTTAATGGTCTCAAACTACGTAAAGAATACTCTATGGAGACAGCAAGTGAAAATTGTCCTTTTATAATAAATACAGGAGAGGAGAGAATGAGTTTAAATCATAGATGGAAGAGTCACACTTTGATTCATCCAGAATTGTCCCACAGTTCTTGCTTTGGAACAGATTAGAGAAGAGGGAAGACAACCTCCTCTCTGACAGAGTTGAGCAGAGCCTCACTGTGGCTACAGCCTGTCCAACTGTCCTGACCCTGGGGCTGCCCACAGACAAAGAGGAGGGAAACGTGCGGGCAATGACCAGTCCACTGGTGCCAATTTCCAGCATGTTACCGAGCTGCAAGAGCCTTCTCTCTCACAATAATGAGTTCCCATTTTTTTTTTCAAAATCCGATGAAATTCACATACAAATCAACTCCTTCCCAAACCAGTATATAAAAGACATCAAAGTAGGTGGCTACAGCTTTCAAGATAAGGAAACTAGATACCTGACTTTTGTGTTAAATTTTCCTATGGCAGTCCCTCAGGCGTCTCAGTAGAATCTCTACAGATATGGAAACCTATCTATAATCATATTTAAACATAAACTATTCAGTCATGAATTCAGTTACAATTTGTACTTCCTTCTGTATCTCTGCAATGTCCACATCACCTGAGTAGTCTACAAAGGATCTTATGCTTCCGGAGAGAGTGGAAGAATTGGCTTTTTAACTGGATAAAATCAGAAACTTTGAAAAGGGGGGGAATCTAGATTCTTGATGACTGACAAAAGAATTATCCCAGTGGTATCAGCTATCTGATAGGTATTTATCAATTAGCAGCCTTTCAAATGATATTTTCCTTCAAATTAGATATAATTTAAACAGGTATACATATTATAGGTTATGATTTTTAAGCAAGAACATCATATTCTGGAGTAGACTCATAAGACTTGTTTTTATGAGAGCTTATCTTAACTCTTAAGATTCTCAATCACCACAAATGAGAATTAATGAAAACAGTCAATCTTAAGCCATCTTATTCTCAAGATTTTTAATTATGTAAATATTTTTCCTTGAAGGATACCTATTTAAATTGGTAAAGTTAACTAAAATGCTGAAACAAGAGTCATGCTTTAAGGTCGTAAATAACATGAAGTATATCTTTGATTTTTGTACATGGTTCTTTTCTAGATCTAGTATTCTTTTCTCCAGCTTTCATAATATGAGGACATGAGGTAGGCTGACAGTCATCTACCGAGATAAGTCATTCATTATCCCACTTTCTCTTCCTGTCCCTCCTTCCATTCATTTCTCCAGCCACTTCTCATTTTCTTTAGTGTGTTTTTCTATTTTCATTATTATTTTCCTCTAGTCAGTATCCTTCCCTTTTGACTATATGCTTTCTTGAATACCCTCATTTATTACTTTGTCTTCAACCACTAAGTCCAACATATCTAAAATTAAATTCATTATTTTCCCTCAAATCTGCTCCTCCACCTGTTGTTTTTCATATATTGGTTAACCGCATCACTATTTAACCAGATGCCCAATTGGAAACAGTAGGTACCCTCTTCCTTTCTTCCTGTAGCTGTTCCCCACCCCATAGTGTGATTGCAACCCACTCTTCACATACAAAAATGCATTTAGTAAAGTGTTTCCAAGACCAAAATCCAGAAATCCATCTTGAATCGCCCATCTTTCCATCCCCTTTCAGGTTATCACCTTAGTTTGCGCTACAGTCGCCTCTCTAAACAACTCTAGTCACCTCTGAATTTACTCAGGCATTCTACATTTTTCAGCACCATCTACCACACAGCTGCCAGAACTTTACTACAGAACATGCTGATTATCATACCACACCCTGTTTTTTAAAGTTGTGGGTAGCTCCTTCCTGCCTTCCTGCCTATGGGAAAGATGTCAAACTACATTTCAGGAATAGATTCAGTTCTGTTAAGTTTCAGTAAATATATACCTTTCCTTGAAATAGTTTCAAGAATAGTTTTATCTTTAGGAACAAGAAGATATTTCAGTCCCTCTTGGCTCTAAAATTCTAAAGACACAACAAACAGAATTAATTCAACATCTGGTGTTTTTAACTATAAGACAGCTCTCAATTCGGAACATGTCATATTTAAAAAAAAAAATTGAGGTTAGAGAAATTGCAATTGTGGTCTCAGCATTTAACCAGCCTGGGGCAAATTACATAACTTTCAAGTCTCAAATATTTAGTTGATAATAGTGGGAATAATACCACCTACTTTGCAAAGTTATTGAGAGGATTAAATGAAACATTTCAAAGGTGCCAAGGCACATGGTTGATGCCCAGTAATTACCTTTCTTTTCCCATAGAAACAACATTATACATGGTATAGATGCAAGCTAAGCAGTTTCCAGAGCAACTTAAGAAAATCCTATTTAACTCTCATCTACTTAGATTTAACACTAATAGGACTTAGTCAGCATTACACAAACACAGATCTAGGAACTGTGCTAACAGAGGACACAAGCTTGCTCTTGCCCTCACAGAGAGAAGGGCACAGTGACAGTGAAAGTAAGATGCATGGGCTGCTAGGTCAGCCTGGGGCTGTTAGAACAGTACCCTCATGGACTTGGGCATGAGGAAGTGGACACAGGTAAAACTTCCTTCCTGTCACATGTGTCATCCTACTTCTGGGCACTGCTCTTAAAAACCTGGTGCAAAGGTACAGTAATATGGATCTGGATAAGGTCTGAGAGAGTAACAGGCAGAGCAGGACAGAAAAAAAAAATGAAGCCCATAGGGCAAGAGCCAGCTGAGGAAAAATCATGAGCGCCACAAGGCTGAAGGCAGATGGAGATGAAGAACTCAGGGAGTCACAATCTCTTGCTTGGGGGCACCCCAGAATGGCTCTGAGAGCCTGAACTCGCAAAGTACTTAGGGAAATAAGGAATAAGTACCTCAAGAGAATAAGGGAAGAATAGGGAATGAGGAGGAGCGAATCTCTGCTCCACAGTGAAGGGGAGAAATGATATTCCTGTGGGTACTTCTGAAATGAGTTCCTATAAGGCTTTCACTTATTATGCCTTTCCTTTTTATGGCATGAAGCAGCTTATTATCACACTTCTGAGACAGGTTCCTAACCTGGCTTTGTGCTCCCCATCCCAAAGTTTATTTCCTTATAAATAACTATGTACCATCACAGCTGACATCCTTAAAACACCCCTTAATCTTAAACATTTTCCTACATCAAGGAAGCTATAAAGACCTAAATTATCTGCTGGATCAAGTTCATACTGTAGTAATCTGGGCTCTAAGAACAATTCAAGTCAGCAAGTACTCAAGTGCCAACTATGTGCAAAGACCTTGGAGGATATAGAGAAGTCCGTTAGGGGGGAATATATTTTATTTTTTTTTTAAAGATTTATTTATTTATGCATACAAGCACTGGGGTACAGGCCAGAGGTGTGGGGGGGTGAGAGGATTCACCACAGACAGAGCG
>JAGFMF010011611.1:5310927-5349121 GCA_019455555.1 Galemys pyrenaicus
CCCCTCCCTGGCCGGCAGCAGGGATCGAACTCATGCTGCAGTGGTTGCGGTTTGCTTCATAGTGCGTTGCTTAACCCACTGCGCCACCAGGGAGGCCCTATATTTTATATGAACACATGGAACATGAAAAAATTCATGAAGAGAAACTTTCAAGTGTAAAAAGTTCAGTTCCCAAAAGTGGGAGGAGATAAAAAGACAGATTGGTGAAGAGAACATTTTTTCAATCAGGCAACAACAAAAACATCTAGGCTGTTTTCAAGAAAAACCAGCTGTCTTACAGCTGAAACTTCCCTTCTCTTTTCCCCAGTAGAATGTGGTGTAGGCAATCTTGAGCCAGACTGCTGGATTCAAATCCTGAATGGATTTGGGGAAAAAAAACAAAACCACTCCACGTCTCCATTTTTACAACTATAAAAGAGTAACAAGAAGGTCACTGAGAATAACAAAGATACTACTCTGGGAAGCATGGTAAACCCTCAGACAGTCACAAAGAAGGTTGGGGGCAAGTTTCAGGGGTTTTAGTACTCCTCCAAATGCTTTCCACAGTGGTCCACAGTGGACCACAGGAAGCTCTGGAGCAGAGAAACTATGGAGTTCAGCGAGGCATCTGATGCCAGCCTTGTGTTGGATGCATACTATAAACACATGACTATAAAACGTCCGCGTTGATGGGGAAAGGGCTTGAACTAGGGGAGTGGAAGCAGGTGTGGATCATCACCAAGGGAGATTTTGGAGGAAGAAATAAAAGGACATAGTAAGAGAAAGTTTACTCTTCCATACAGTACAATTTTAGAGTTCATGTAAGAGTTTGGAGGGTTTGCACATGGCCTTGATTTATGGTTCATCAGCTATTTTGTGCATTCACATCCTTCCTCCCAAGTCAGCAAGCTCTTCAGCAATGAGGGTAGGCCACACAGCTCCTGTCCTCATTCTGTAGAAGTAGACATGCCAAGCTGTCTGGAATAGGCAAGTCACAAAATGACATGCACATATGTTCAAGAATGCCAATGATAAAGCCTTATTTGGCTTGGTGAATATCATTTTAAGTTTGGTGGGCAAAGAAGCATTAAATCTGTGCATGATGAAACTGAAATTATATCATGCTAATTCAGGTTCCTCTGAACTGCAATAACTTGGAACACACCCCACACCACACTTAGCCTTTCTCTTAATCCAAGGTTGCAGCTACGTCAGCTGCCACCCCCAGGGAGTTCCCGCCACTCGCACATAATGCACTATTTTGCTGGATTTGCAGTTTGGAAAGGTGAAGGCAAACATGCAAGTCCATAAAACAAGACACCTCTCTTGTGTTTTATTGTTCATCCACTTATACTTCATGTTCCTCAAGTATAACATAGGCTATTGTTCTCATCCACTGAAGCTCAATATGCTAATTATATAGTCCCAATTCTTTAGAAATAACACCTAAAAATGTATAAATTTCAGGAAGCTGAAGAAATTGTTTTCAGATATGTTTATAAGTATGCATGGCAAAAACTGAAAGAAATGTTAAGAAGATCACAAGCACATAGTACTTTATAATCAGAAAAAGTTTACTCTAAACTTGTAAAATTTTACTGCACTAATTAAACTCTTAGGATATTGAATAAATATGCTATGTCGAATCATTTCACAGTTACTCATTAACATAATTTAGGTCAGGTTATATACTTGACATTGTACCTTGAAAGCAAATATACTTTAGTAAGGCACCATACAATACTAACTAAGCCAAAGAACCACCAAAAAAAAAAAAAAAAAACACCTATGATAAAGGATTCATACAACTAATTGCTTAACAAGGATTTTTCTAAAGAAAAAAGCTTTCTGTTCCCTAGACAACTAATGACTTTTTAGCCTATATGCAAAATTCAGTAAAAGAACATTCATTACCTACTAATTCTCTTTTTTTTTTTTTAAAGATTTATTTATTTATGCATACAAGCACTGGGGCACAGACCAGAGGTATGGGGGGGGGTGAGAGGATTCACCACAGAGAGTGGGGAGCAGAACAGGCAGATAACAGAAGTACACTGCTGAGGGGAGCAGCGGGCACAGCAGGAGAGGTCTGCCGCACCATGTGGGTCCCCCTCCCTGGCCGGCAGCAGGGATCGAACTCATGCTGCAGTGGCCTCGGTCTGCTTCATAGTGCGTTGCTTAACCCACTGCGCCACCAGGGGAGGCCCACCTACTAATTCTCTTAAAGAACTACCAATGCTCCCAGTCATCCTTCACACTGATGTGTTCCGCTTGGACCCTCAGTGCTGAGGAACACAGCAGTGATACTGTAACTAAGCTTTATATTCCCATCAAGAGACAAGGAGTACAATATTCTCGATATTCAAAAGTGTAATTAGTATTAAAAGTCTCAGGAAGCTTGATATGATAAAGCATTTTCATCCCCTAGAGGTCTGCACCTCTGATATGTACCAACTTCTCCTTATGGTCAGATAATTTCCATGAGAGGGGGCTTGTGTTGTTCATTTAACTACTAGACCTACAGCAAAAAATGGGGCTATGGGCAAAAGTAGCTTGGTGGAGGGAGAAAACTTTAAAAGAAATTTTTTTAAAAAAATATAAAAAGGGAGATAATTTCTTCTAAACATGAATGTTTAAGCATTTGTGCTTAATTCTCACCCATAAAAACTGGCTTTCTAGTCCTGTGTTTCCAATAATGAATCCTCAAATGAGCACCATTGTGTTAAAAACAATAAGGGACAGAAAAATGAAAAATTAATAATAACTTCCTGCATGATTTCTGCACCTGAAATCAGGAACTTCTAAGCACTGGTGCTGTAAGGCAAATGCTACCAAAACAGGCAGTAGAGAAAAAAAACAGCCAAGTCCAAAAGAGATTAGCCCAAAAAGTCTCAGTACACATACATCATAAGGGTAATCTCCATCCACAAGATCAAAGTTGGAAGAGACCTACTTCCTCCAAGATTTAAACTTTCTGTTTAAAAATAAGGTACGATATCATTTTACACATTATCACCATCCAGCTCAACCTGGAGGTTAGATACAAGGTTTCCAGACCTAAGCACTCATAGCTTCAAGAGCAGATAATAGAGCCCTCTCAAACTCACCTGTAATCCTGAGACCTCTCTCTTGGGTGAGCTGCTCTCTGCTCCAGACTCAGACATCAAATCCAGGCCGGATGTTGAGGACAGTGTGGCTTTAGAAGTGGCAGCTTGGTCGTGGGAAAGAGATGAGAGGGAAGGTGTAGGAGAGGGCTCCCTCCTCACATCCTCTGCTGCCGCCTCTCTATCCATGGCCAAACTGGAAGCATGCTGGCTTGGTTTTTGCACAGAGGCGCTGACCGAGGTGCTTTGAACTCTCTTAAGGCTTTCTACATCTCCATTATACTTCCAAGCATCATCCATCTAAATAGGAAACATCATTTTAAATGCTGTATTCTTCACCCATCTAAATAGTAAACATTTTAAATTTTATATTCTATTAGCTCCATTTCTCTTTTTAAAATGTGTGTATATTTTAAAGATATAAAGGTGACATATCTCCCAAAAGCTTGGAACACTTTCTCTCACTCCACACTATGAATGTCAACAATTAACTAAGTAGATATTGCACTCAATGGTATTTAAAGTTTTCTGTAACTTGCAAAATACACTGCAGGAAACATCCATGTTATCTTTATAATCAGAACATTAACACATATTCCCAAAAAAGTAGCCTTGCTGGATCAAAATCACAATAAGCTATCACCTCACACCTGTGAGAATGGCCCATACCAAAAAGACCAAAACAAGCATCAGTGAGAGTGGAGAAAAAGGCACAGTCCTCCTATACCTTTGGCAGTACAGTTAGACTGTAGACTGACCTACCTCCTATGGGAAAAAGGATGGAGGGTTCTCAAAATATTAAAAATGATCCAGCAATTCCACTCCTAGATACATACCTAAAAAATGCAAAGACATAATTCAAAGGGATACATGCTCCTATGCCACTGCAGCACCATTTACAACAGCCACGTTAGAGAAACCACCAAATGACCAAAGACAGATGAGCAGATAAAAAGGATGTAGGATATGCACACAATGGACACTGCTCAGCTATCAAGAAGATGAAGTCTTGCATTTGCAAAAGTTCTGTGGAACTGGAGAGGATTGTGCTTAGGAAAATAAGTCAGAAAGACAAATACTGAATTATTTCACTCCTTGCAAATAAAATAAACAAAACAAAGGAACAGACATAATTAAATCAAAGCACATCTAGAAATCTGACTGCAAAATTAAGGCTAACAGAAGGGAAGGAGAAGAGCTGAGAAACAAAGGGGGCTGGGCCCAGTCAATGAGGATAGAGGATTTTTGGTGCTTTGGGTTGGTGAACATGGTACAGGAATAGACAGCTGAAGAGGAGTGAACCTATAACCCTAAATTAAAAACAGCATTGTAAACCAAGGTTACCTCAATAAAAAAAGGTAGGAGGCCTCCTTGGTGGCACAAGGGGTTAAGTCACAGCACTATGAAGCTATCCACAGATACTGCAGCATGAGTTCAATTCCTGGTCAGGCAGCTGACCCACATGGCAGAGCAGACCTCTCCTACCTCGCCCGCTGCTCCCCACAGCAGCGTATTTCAGTCAATGAGTCTGTTCTGCTCCCTACTCTGTCTCTGATGAGTCTTCTCACCCCCTACACCTCTGACCTGTACCCCAGTTCTTTTATGCATAAATAAGTCTTTTTTTTAAATGATAGACCAAAGAACATGGATACATATGTGTGCACACACACACAAACAACACGTTTTATATATATACACATACATCTTATATAGTTATATAAATTTATATTTCGTATATAGCTAAAAAAAGCAACTTGTAGCAATCCATTTCCCAAGATAATGTCAAAAAATGACTGTTTCCTTGGATCCTTGCCAACATCAGTATTTTGAATGTTTTAAATCTTTGTCAACACAAAGGGTACAATATTGTACACCTCATTTGTGTTCTGAGGTTGAACATACTTTATGTTCAGTCATTTAAATTCCTTCTCCCCTGAACTGGCTTTTCATTTCTATACCCACTTTTATATTGTTCATATTTTCCTTGCCAATTTGTAGGAACACCTTAAATCTTAGGGATCTGATACCTATAATACAGTTTACTAATATTTTTCTGAATCTATAAATTGTGGCTTAGGGTGATAGTATCAGAGATTTGATATTTATGTTGTCAAATATGTCTATATTTTACTTAGTATAATGGTCAGGAAATTCCTGGCTACTATAGGCAGCTTTGTCTCACCTTGAATTTTTAATCAACCTTTTTCTCTTCTAGGTTTTCAGGATTCTACATTGCCAGAAGTAAAAGGAATTTGGGCATTGAACTTAAGATTCTATTAATATGGTAATATTGGTTATATAATTAAAATTAATGCACCACCTTTCCAGGACATGGTACTGTTTTACTCTCAGGGCAAATGACTCCACATTCTACATTCTTAAAAGTCTTGATATAAATAAAAATATTGAGCATGAAATACATTTTAAAAACTTTATCAAAACATCTCAAATTGTTATGAAGTAGGAAAATGTTAAGTGTACAAAGCACCTGAAAATATTCATCAGGTGGAACCATATAAAACTGTTCTTTTGTAGGTCAAAAATAACTCACTATGACTACTTCATATTGTTCCACCTAATCCCTCACAAAGGCTACATTTGAGACAATATGACACTAAAAAAATAAACATTCTACCTCATAATGCATTTATTCATTTTCTAAAATGCATCAGTCTACCGTCATTGAACTTAAAAGCATAATTGCTGTATTTTAAACATTAAATTTCAGTTAAGTCTAAATTGGCTCAAATGAATTGTTTTCTATACATCATGTACATTTTACCCACCAGGTATGTAACTCAACCCTCCACACAAATTCGCTGACTTAAGTTCTTAAAATATACTAAATGAACTGGGGACATTTTTACCGTGTAGGATCTTGGGAGTGATGACAGTCCCCTTGACTGAGCGCCAAAAGGTCTCGCTGTGACCACAGATGTTAACCTGGCTGTATCAGTTTTCTGGTAACTTCTGGGGAGAGTAGCTGAAACTCGAGTCGACTCCATTTGTGTGCTCAGCGAATGCAGAGAAGACAAAGAGACTGGGCGTTGTTCCTCCACGGGACTTTTAGAAGGAGGCTGAGTTTCAGCTCTCAGCGTGTCCTCCCCCTCTGCTGCAAAACTTGAGGACTCTGCTTTAGGAACTTCTGTAGGATAACTGGTTTCTTTCTCTTCCGCTCGCTCACTCTGGTCACTTGTTTCTGACATAGTCAACGTAGGGGGCAGATTTTCTTCATTCAGTACATCATCACAAGAATATATTCTGCTCCTGGATGTAACTGTCGACATTTGATCTCGGGAGTCCCTTAGCAGAAAGAAAGGCACCATAACCACACAGTTATGCATTGGACACACACCAGTGAGACAGGTGTCCTTTTGATAATTAACATGAAATGGACTGGGAATTTAAAAAATAGTGATTTCACAAATCAATAGAACAGAACATGAGGATAAATACAGGATTGTATGAAATCAGTGGGCTTGTTTTGTTTGTTTTGCCACGCTCAGATTATAAAAGCTTGAATTTTTTAAGAGGCTGTCAAATACTTCAGCTCTTTTTTAATTGTAAAGAGATCTTAAGGGATTACTCGCATTTTTATCTGCAAGTATATAACCCTTCCAAAATGAACACACTATAAATATAACTTAAAACAAATTTTAGCCAATATGTGGACTCCTTGGCAATGCTGTGAGCTTTTTCTCTGTATACATTTTATAATCATTTACTTAAAAAGGAAAGACTAAGGCTCAGGAAAGAGTCAGGGCTCCATTAAGATCGAGACAGTATATGGTTTCACAGAGCTTGACAGAATTCCCACATAACTGCTGCCATTGTCGCCACTGTGTCTATGGAGAAGGCGATAGGAAAGCTCCGCCTCTACCATCTGTAAGGTAACTTGCTGCGTGTACGTGAACGGACTGTGTTTACCACGGGCTTTAGGGCCACAAAGGAGCTTTGTTCTCACCTGACAGCACATTCCCTTTCTGACATTATCCATAAAGCGCATTTGCCTTCTCCCTAACCTGTCAATGCACCAAGGTTTTACATAGTAACTGCTCTGCAGGAATGTTTAAATTTGACCTTTATTTTGTCATAGTGTGCTGAAAAGAATAATCCCTCACATTTAGATAGACTTCTTTAAAGTATAATTTTAATTGTACCACAAAAACATGAAAAAGGAGCTTATTTTATATTTCAGACAATTAAGAGTGGCAGCTGGTATCACTTGACCAAGCCATCCCTAAATGCACTTTAAAGGAGTAAAAGTGGCTTATTTTCTGCACCAAACATAGCCAGTAGCACTCAAATCTGCATATAAACATATAATATAAAATGAACAATACACACCTATTTTAAGTACTCATTTCTTTGTTAATCCAAGTCACTGTTACAGTAATATTTTGCTTTTCCCTACAGACCAAAATGTCGGAACTTTCATTGCCAATTTGGTGACACTTAATTTAGTGCACGCTTTGTCACACTACACTTACACAAAACAGCCCTGACCCAGGGGCTCTCCAACCGTGAGATGCAGTCAGCCCATTACCTGTCCTGCTGCATTTCCTTAAATGTCTTAGAGCTCCTCGTATCAGACGTCTCGAGTGCCTGCTTTTCAATTTCTTCCCTCTCTTCTTTTTTCTTCTGTAGATCTGACGTGTAGCTCTTTCGACGGTTTTTCCATTTTGCAAGGTCCTGACAGAAGAAAATCACATCAGCACCGGCCTACCTGAATTTCTGCACACCCTTTCCAGGAGTAAGCATGCCAGAGTATCCCATTACATCGCTGAAACTATTCACTCCAACTTGATGCCAGGGTGCCCTAATTTTGCTTTTTATAGCCAGCGTTTCTGTACCAAGCCTTTATCTCACGTGTCTGTCGAAAAAACCTGACCTAGTAAGATAGACCCCATTTTTGTTTTCCCAGAAAGTGCCTGCCTCGCTGCCCATTTCACAAAGAATGCTAAATGCTTGTAATTAGGTGTCGGGTCAGAAAGATCAGGAACTGTTTCAAATTCATTTTCATCTCACTCCAACATTCTGGCTGTTACGTACAATAACAGTCTCACCAGTGAAGCTGAAACAGAGACTTGATTGTAATGCTTAAGTGTAAGATGCCCAGTCGCTCTTTCCTTCAAGCAACACAAGCACAGTCCCAGCTGGGAGGCAAGGGGACTGGAGCCACCCAGAAGATTCCATGTTGTTCCCCCCGTCAAGGAACTCTCAGTCTGGAGGGAAAGACAGGCTTGTCAATCAGAGCTCAACAATGAGTAAATAGGAAAGCACAGAAGATGGGGGTTGGAGGAAGAGAAGTCAGTGCCATCCCGGGTAGGGCAGGCTGAATGCGAGTATGTGACTTCAAAGCAGGCAGGCAGACTTTCGGTAAGAAACGTGAGTCTAACCTAGCTGGGTGACCCCAGGGCAATCAACTTAATTCAGCTATCAAAGAACACACTAAGCTGACTCTGACATCATTCCGGATGGCACAAACTTTTCTATATCGCCAACACAGGAAAAATCCATGCTAAGAAATGCTAATGACATTCCAGTCCACACAGAAGCCCAGTCAAGGTCTTACATTAAACTTAAGTCTGAATTATATCCTTTGGCTGTAAATAGAGCCACTTCTGAAACCATCATGAGCTTTTTCTAGAAGGAACAAAAGCAGTGTATGGAGTCCTGTAAGGATAACAAGCATGAGATTTTGTCTAACAGCCTATAGATAATCCCTCAATACTTACCTTCATACCTGAACATTCTGGGCAACTGACATGTCAGTACTATTTCGTGACAATTGAGTCCCCAACTGAAAGAGGCACTGAAACTCAGAAATCTAGCCAAGACTGAAGTTCTATCTTCCTTTTACTGACTTTTAACATTTCATTTCCTTTGAAAACTAAGATTTACTGCTTCTGACTCTTTTGTTCATACTACCACGGAACTCTTTCACCATAAAGTTCTCCTCATGCTTCTTTGGGGTTTCTCTGTATAGTTTAATTCTTTACAGTCCTTTGGTTTATAACAGTTGTCACTTTCTTAAAAGTTGAAGCTTTTTTTTCCTCCATGGAAAAATTAAAGATTAAGTCCATATACATAATTATCTAGATAGATATCAGCTGTGAAAACATCTTAGTTTGATTCATATTAAATGATTACTTTTCAACCAAATTTTTATTGTTATATTTCTTATCCTTATATTTGCTAGCTTTTTTTTCATCTTTCTCTACTGATGCCAAGATTCTGTAATGGCACCCCTAGCCCCCTTCTCTACCTAAACTTTGAGCAAAGCTTTTCCCTTACACAGTCACATACTCAAAATTCAACCACCAAGCAAGTAAACAAACCAACTGCCTTACAAAGAAGCAACTTCACAGTTTTGAGAACTCACAGAATATTAGTAAATATTCAGTTACATTTTTCACTGTAGCTATTAAAATATAGTATGAGTTAATAGGCTAATAAGGTTTAAAAACCTTGTCAAGGAAATGATCATGTTTTCTACAGAACTGAATTTGCAATAGTAAGAAAAATCTCATGTACTAACTAAGAAAAGTCAAACAAACTTTCCCAGTCTTGCCATCTCCCAACAGAGATAATACTCACATCCTGCCATTTCTGGTCTTGTTCTCTTAGTTGTGATTTAATTTTCTGCATTTCCTCGTAACGCAGCTGACGTAAGTTCTGCACATCCTCCGCACTCACATCGCTCATGGACTTGCTCCTGTGACAAAGACACCCAGAGCAGCCAGGGTTCAGTGACCAGGTTTGGGGTGGAGACTGTCAGGTTGGACTTATATTTGGAAATTCCATCTAAATTTCTGCTGTACTACCTAGACGCTTTAGTGATAAAATCAAAGACATAGCACTACAGAGATAAATGGTGTTTTTCCAAAACGCAGAAACAAGAGCCTAACATTCAAGTGTGAATTCTTTCAGAAAATGGCTACGTGAACCCAGCACACATCTGCAATCAGTAGCCAATGTTCACATCTGGAGTGGCCCCCGCATCAAAGGACCACTTTAGCAAGAAATGACCTTCAGCGTCGACTAGGATCATCTGCCTTTATTTTTATATGCCCCTCCAAGATTATCTTTTAAGGTTTGGCTGCCTTTTCTGTGTACTGATTAAATAATTTAATGATTACCTGATATTTTCTCCTCAAGTTCAATACCATGAGTAAATGTGCGGCTGCTTCTCAAGGACTCTCTAAGATGTGCCCGTCATTGCACTGTTGTTGTTCTCAAGCCTTACAGATAGTGTTACAACATAACATGCTTCAGAGCTTGTTTTTTTATGAAGGCCGATTTCATGTCTCCAATGTGCAACCCCTACCACTCGTATGCACTGAGGATTAGCTCTCCAGGAGCTCAAACTAGAGTACAGGACACTGGTGGGAGGTGGGGGGATAGCAATATGCAGTACATTTTGCTGTGTATGTGCACAGAGAAGGTGATGTTGAACTACGCTGGAGAAAGGATGACTCCTCAGAAAGGGAACAGTCGGATCTGAATGTTACAAAGAAGGTAAGACAGAGAGGGCACTTTTGAAAAAGGCATGTCCAAAAACTCCTTCCTACAGAACTGTAATACCCTCCTGATTTTATTTCACTGTAACTATTTCTACTTTAATATAAGCAACTCTATGTCTCCATCTTGGGCCCCTAAACCTCACCTTCCAAGGTTTTGTCTTTGCCACATTTCTTTTAAAAGATACTTCCCTTTATTTAGCATAGGAATTCAATTATAATTCTATTATAAGCTCTATGTAAATGACACCGAAATCTGCAACTTAGGGACAGTCCTTGGTTTGACTCATTTCCAATTTCTTGTTTAATAAACATTTCTGCATGGATATCCCTTAGGTACCTCAATTGTAAAAAAGAAAAAACTGAAATAACATCTAGAATTTTGCAAACTAGCTCACTGAACACGTGGCTATTGTTGATGAAGCCAGACTCAATTTTGTTCCCAAGCCTGCTTTTCTTCTTGCAGCCATTAATGGTGTTACTTGTCCTCCAGTCATTCACATTTGAAACCTAAGAACTATTTTTCACCTTTGTCTATTCCTACCTTCAACTAGTTATCAAGTCCTCTTATTCAGTGTCTTTTTCTTTCCATTTCTATTGCCAACACCCTAGATCAGAGCACAGTCAACTCTTACCCAGAGTTTTAAAATAGCTTTTTAAACCCTCTCCTAGCTAGAAATCTAGTAAAGTTGTTTCCTCAATTGTTCCCTCCAACTCAGAAGTGCTTCACCAATGGATACCCACTTGTAAATGCCACTCAGTCTTCAGCAGCTTTGCTTATCTCTAGATGGATGCATGCAGCTTCCCAGTCATTCCCAAGTTGGATGTCTGGTGGGCAACACAAACTTGTCATAGACCAAAAACACGCTCGGTCACGTGCCATCTTTGTTGCGATGAAAGTCAACTCCATCTTTCTAGACTTCAGGCCCCAGATCTATAACTCAAAATCTAAATAGATCTAGTATGTACAATCGCTGCTCACCACCTCCACACCTCTGCCACTACTGCTAAGATGCAGGCCATCATCTCTCCTGCCTGGGTATTCCAAGAATCCATCTCCCTGCCCATAATGTATCTTCAACACAGCAGCCAGAGGGGCCTTTTCAAAACTACACTCTGATCACAGCAGGCCTCTTCTAAGCACCTGCTTGTTTCTTCATTTCATTCAACAAGTTAAAAGCAGGTTCACCAAGAAGGTTCACCAACACAACCCTCCCCTCTGGTCACACTCCCCTTCCTTCCCTCTGCTCCAGTCAACTGGTTTCCTGGCTCATGCTCAACCCCTTGCTTCCCACTTGTTCTATCATCTGCCCGGAGTGATCATCAAATACCAGCAGGGCTCACTGTTTACTTCCAGTCATCTGCTTAAACATTACCACGGTGTTTGCTTCCCACCCTGTAAGAAACAGCAAGGGTCCTTCCCCCAGCTCACTTATCCTTTACTTTTCTCCATAGAATGTATTGCTACTGAAAGGTACGGTCACTTATCAACTGCCTCATCCTCTATGACTAGCAGGAATGTGGTCCGATCTGTTTGCGGCTGTACCCTCTGTGCCTACAAGCGTGAGGCCCCTGGTACTGCTCATAAATGGATTGGTGACCTAGATAACAGTCTGCACTTGGATGAAGGACGCTGCTCTTCTGTGCCTTCTCTCAGCCTCGCTAGTGCTTTAGCCACCCGGTTCTCACGGCATGGAGCACTCCACCCTACAGGGGAGAGCACGCACGTGTGCTTGAGTGGCTCATTTCCCTCACAAGTTGATGCACTATGTGGGAGAAAAACACTTAACATAGCACAAGGCATACAGAACACGCATTTAATATCTGTGCTAAGAATAAGTGGTTTTATCATAGTTCGTCAAAATACACTACACTTGTTTTAACTCTGTGAGATAAAGTGTGACCCCTCCCAAAGCTATATGAAGCTTTATATGATTGACTGCTGAAGGAGATACATACAGAATAGTTGTGAGTATACAAAGTTTTACATTAGAGTTACTAATGCAACCTGTACATAACTAGCTGTGACTACATAAAAACTGATTTATGTGAGTTTGAGAATAAATTTGTTGAAGGCCTAATTGCAAAGAATAAGGCTGCCAAATTATAAGAGAATCTCTAAAAAGAGGCAAGAAAAAAATTTTAGGACTCAGGCCTGAGGGGAATCTGGATAGCACCCAGCATATGAGGTTACAGGAACTCCAGAACAAAAAATGGAAATGCTATAAATTTAATAACCCCTTGGAGAGGCGAGGGGGGAGATGAATAACACAACTGGTCCAGACTCATGAGTATTTGCAGCCCTCATTCCCCTGCATCATAAACCTCAACATGAGTCTGTTCAGGTAAGTTGCTCATCGAAAGCAGAAGCTGCACTGACTCTCAGGGGAGCCCCAGCACGCACTTGGCATGAGAGGTCTCCAAAACAAATGGAGTGAGTCAAACACTGTCTGGAGTGAACACAGAGACTCCTTTTGTTCCCTAGGGCATAGGAAGTCACCTACATACTGAGCACATCCCATACAGCTGAACCCAGCCCAGCATCAGTTAGAGGGTAGGAACTCCAGGCCTGCTCATGGCACCAATTTTCACCCAACTTAATGCCATGTAACTTCTCTGAACCTCGAATGCTCATCTGCTAAGTGAGGACAGGGGTAGTTATGAGAAATGGGTATATTTATGTTGACTGAATTTCAATCATCTGGTGTTAGACACCAACTTTTTTTAAGGCAAATATGATTGTGAAGATCTCCCAAAAGCTAACTCTCAAAGAGATTCAAATTAGAAAGCTCACTCAAGGTCATAGTGATAAAATCTAGAACGTTTGGAGTCGGGTTTTCAGTCAGATCATGAAGAACTCTCTCCTGCCTTATCAGAGTTACCAGCGGATAGTAAAGGTCTGAGGGCCTGTGTCTGCTGCAGCACTGCCGGCCGTCCACACGGACTGTCCTGGACAAAGCCCTCGTCTGATTCCACCACTCACTAGCTGCATGTCCTTGAGAAAACTGGGCTGTCTGCCTTTCTCCATGTCGCTAAAGTACATATAATACCTGCTTGTCTACCTCGCAGAACTGATAAGAACAGAAGCCCAGGAAAAGTGGGCAGACTCCGAAGGATTAAGGATTACCCAGTTCTAATGTGTTCTGTTGAATGAATGACTATTCACTAGCAAATCACAATTCTCTTAAAATTCGCTCACCTGCTATTTTTGCGTTTCTTTATTTGACAAGAACTCCAATGTAAAACTGCATTTGTTTTTGTTTTGTTTTTCAAAAAATACATATCCAGCATGTGCATTTCCAGACAGATTCTTTAAAAATAGCATTTAGGGTGCTGACAGGGGGAAGTGTAGGAAGAAGGTATAGATGACAAAAGAAAATCGCTTCTTTGTTGCCCACCTACTGCTCTCCTGGCAGAGGAGTCGTGGGCCAGTGTTATTATTATTTTAGAAACTGATTTCAGGAAACTTAAAGATCAATATTTGAGGATCAAAAATAACTAACATGTATCACTGACAAGATCACGGAATTTCTATTTGTTCTGTGGGCTAAGTTTGGGGTCCCCAATTTTCAGAGGGTGCCATGAACATATTTTTTATATGCATTAAATACATTTTCATGGTCTGCTATAGGAATTTTCTGAAATCAATACAAAAACCCAAAGAGGAGGTGCCAGAATTACCATACACTAGAATTATGAGTATATACTAAAACTTCTCATTTGTAAGGTTTATAATCTAAATAGGGGTTTCTCTACAGCAGCATGGTTGACATTTTGGGAGCAGAAAATTAGTTGTCATATATTTTAAGATATCTAGCAACATCCCTGACTATGTGCCAGTGGCAATACCACCCACCCCCTTAAAAGTGTGACCATGTGAAATATCTCCAGACATTCCTCAAAAAGTAACTTGCACCAAGTTTATTTTCCCTTTCTTTTTGTCATCTTGTGTGTCCTTACAGTTCTGCAGAATCTTTTGACTAAACCCCTAAGTGATATGTAGTTTTCTTAATTGTCTTTGATTATAACATCGGTGTTCATTTCCTGTTGACACTGGCAGCAGATTCAATGGCTTAGTCATATAGCAAAACGTTGTATATCCGTGAAACAAATGTTTCTTTGTCATTAGCAACTACTGCCAAGAGGTATTATAACCAAGTTTTCAAATGTCATAGAACCATGCAGACATAAATTCATGCAACACATAAGCACACGTGTACACAACATAGCATCCTAACAAGAATAAACAAAGTGACAGATGTTAAATGCAAAATAAAAAGCAAGCCAGAAATTAATCTAAGACTGCAGAAGGTAATACACATTTCTTTTGACCTACCAAAAGAAAGCATTCATGTTATAGGCAGTTATTCTTCAGTGGTAGGATAGTGAGTGATAATGCTTTTCCCAATAAGTATTCTAAGCTTTGTAATGTACATCATGACCAGAGAAATATCACCTAGAAATCATTTTCTTTTTAAATATGAAAAAAGTTCTGAATTAAAAACCTATATTCATTTACCCAATTTAAATTTTTGTTTTCATTGCATCAGATCTACTTAAGAATATCGGTAACTGAGTATACAGGACAGAATCTGATATAATAGAATTTGACTGCAAGTGGTCTAAAATGCACTTGAGTCTTCATTCACAATTTGTTACTCTAAGTTTACAATCTTTGCTTTAACATGGTGTTACCTTGACACTAAATTGCATATACTGAATAGCCTATAAAACAAATACCATGCTATACAAGCAATAATCTTGAAATATTTTACATAAGTCATTTGCTGTAGCTAGTCCAGAAAAATTTTTAGCTTTCTAAGTTTGGCCATTTAGTTTCTCTCTAACCTAGTCATACAAATGTGTCACTAAAGAGGAACATGTCAGCCACTGAAATAGTCATACATGTTTACATTGCCTCATACTCAGGATACCTATATTCTCTTTAAGAAAAACAACCTGTTTACATTATAAAGTCATACAGTTTTGAATGAAAATTCTTCTGACGACTTTGGTCATTCAAAAATGCTTAAAGTTGCAAAGACATTTTTCATCAAATTAAAACAGCTTTCCCATGATAAATGGACATTATTAGACGCATAGCGTCATGCCGAAAACAGCCCTTTCGCTCACCAGTGAAAACACTTTAAGCACATGCAAAGTTGTAAAGGGAGCAATGGGCACATGGAAAGCATACAGGGAGTCTGATTTTTAAAATCAGTACCTGAGAAGTATTTGTAATGAGTTGCCAATGAATTACACCATTACACGTAGAATGGTTAATTTGCTTTTATTTTTTATTATATATATTTTATTTATATTTATATATAATAAATATATATTTATAAATTATATATATAAATAAAATATATAGAATGGTTAATATGTCAATAATAATTTTAGTAATTTCCCAGTTCTCTATCAAGCTAGCAAGATTTATCAAAAGTTGTCAAAATTAGAGAATCTTCAAGCTATACAGTCCTTGCAACAATACTGGAAACTACCAAGATTTTAATTTTTGCTCTTTTTTTGCTCTTTTTTTTTTTTTGCTCTTTTGAAAGACTGGCGTGATTCTACAACACATTCATGTTGTAATTTTCCCTGTAATGAGAAATCTTGGAAATGTTTCAAACACTACTAAAGGGAAGATCAAAGCATCTCGAGAGCTAAGAGTATACAGATAATACCACAATTTCAACCTCTAAATATACTCATGCTTTTTCCACCACAGATTTTCTAAAATGTAATCAATCCCTTTGGGATTCAACAACCCAAAATCAAAATTTTAGTTTATTAAACAATTAAAAACCAAAATAAGTATCTTCTCTTAGGCAAGTGCTTTTGTTACTTTTAATCAACTTAAATTTAAGATTTCTAATAAAGCTTTTGCTGTCATTAGCACTTCATGCACTGAGTATTTAGACACAGAAATGTTATCATAAGGCTGCAATATTAGGAAGAAATTCCCATTTTTAAAATCTCATGCATAGCACACAGCATCCCAATTTAGCGACATGCCAAGACAGAAGTTCAGTGACACATCACACAAATGACAGACAATATGCAGTTTTTACTGTGAACCATAAAACTTACCCATTCTCACCATAAATCTTTTGAAAGAGTCTGAGAAACCAGAAAACCAAAAATGAAGTCATTTTTTTACAGTTACATTAGTTTCAAAATGTTCAATATCTTTAACTTAAGCATCTAACTAGAGATGGACAAATCTCAAAAGGCTGCATCTTTGGTTACATTCATCATGTCTCAAATACTCGTTGATCTCATAGCTCAAGGAATTCAGATTAAATAAGATAAATGGTTTCCTGATTTACCTTGAGCCAATGAATCTGTAACAAAATGCCTACTGTTGCTAGGAACAAAGAATAAGCTATATTTGATCTACTAATTTGAGTCACCTAATCATATTTGTCCATCTCAAAGTTCAACAAACTGAACATTCATCAAAATGTCAAATAATATAACACTTAAAATGCAGAATCCTTATAATCAAAGTGACCATAATTACATGTAAATTTTAGCAGACAGCATCTAACATTCATGCATTTTAACATTTGCATTGAACTTTAAATTCAGAAAACACATTGACAGTCCAAGAAATCTAAGACAAAAACAAAAATCAAAATGAAGATAAATGAAATTTGCAATGCCATATTTTAAGGGAAATCATGTACTGCAAAATATGAGAAACATGCTAAAGACCAAATTACAACCAGACTCTTTCATAAATGCCTGGACATGAGAAAAAAAATTAAACTGGAAAATATTTTCATGAACCATGTTTCAGGACAGTACCATATGCTTCTCATGGCCAAAGGCAAGGTCTGTGGATATACCTTCTTAAACAGGCCTCACACAGGTAACTTAGAGATGTGTCAATATGGAATTGCACCTTGTCCATGAAATGAC
Source organism: Galemys pyrenaicus (assembly GCA_019455555.1). Taxonomy (NCBI): domain Eukaryota; kingdom Metazoa; phylum Chordata; class Mammalia; order Eulipotyphla; family Talpidae; genus Galemys; species Galemys pyrenaicus. The sequence continues at coordinate 5,328,461 of JAGFMF010011611.1, forward strand.
TCAAAGTTTCTCAAAGCAAAGTACATTTTTTACAGGATGCTTCAAAATGGCTCATGGCATGCAGAATTGGGCAACACGATGCCATTTTCTCATACAAATTACACAAGACCATCCAGGGCAAGCAAAATCCTTGCAGAAACACACTCTGACCTCTCAACCATCAGCCGTTTCTTGTGCCTAAGCCTGCTAGCCTCCCGGATAGCCTCCCACTTCCGGAAGTCAGCCTCACTGCAGGGACCAGGAGTGAAGCTGACAGGAGGCACCGCAGTCCCCAGACTCCAGGACTGGATCTTCCGCGCCAACATGTCATCTTTCTTCTGCCGAAGGGAAGGAACCAGAACTCTACAGCTACTACTTTTCTCTTTGGGTGGGCACGACCTTTCAAGTACACAGAGAAACTTGGCTTGAATTTCTGGAGGAAGGGTCCAGGGCTCAGGGAAAGGGACCGGTTGGTATCTATCTGGGGCTCCCGACAGAGGCACTTCCTTCTTTTGTGCTGGAATTCGGCGAATGATCATATCATCTTTTTCTAAATCTGGAAGTACAAGTTCACCTTCTCTACACTGCAAAATTATGTCTCGTTCTACAGCATCTTCTTGCTCAGAAAACCTTCTAAAGTCTTCAAAAGCCCGGAGAACACATGGATTGGCGTGGAAAGCCCCAGTCTTCCTGACAAAGAAATCGTCGTTCTCTAAGTCAGGATCCAGGGCTGACGTATCGAGGTCATCTCTTCTAAACCCTGATGCATAAGAGAGATTCTTTCTACGCGTGATGAGCCTTGGGCCAGAAGTAGGATCAACTCTGGTATTTGTTTCAGAAGACAAGATGTCGTCAGAGTATGTTTGGAGGGCCTGAAGTAATAAAAACTGACTGAAGCATAGAAAAGAAAAAGGAAGGGAGAATCTTATTAAGTTTGGGGAGATAAGGTTAACAGACTGACTAGCCAGATTCTGTAGCTGAATTACTTTAGGGAGGCATGCGAGGGACTCTGGAAAAAAGTCCAGGATTCAATGCCCTTGCCCGCGACAGTCCTGGAGATCACTTAGAGTAGACTGCACATGCCAGGAAAGGTGGCACCACCGGGCCAAGTAATGGAGCTTAAAAGTAGACAAGCTACACCTGGCATATACTCACCACGCCCGTTCACCACTTCCTCATGCCATTCGCCACAAAGACCTAACTGTGCTCCCAGAGAAATAGCAATGATCTTGGACAGTTTCAAGAGTTGGGCCTTAAGTATTGTATGCAATAGACACAGGGAGTCCCAGAATGTTTAGAAAAGTTCTTAAACTTTACAAAAGTCCCTGATGAATTTTTGGTTGAATTTTCCCAATAGGCTTTGCCATTCCCATATCTAAAAGTCATTTCCTTTCTCCACATAGCCACACACAGCACAATAAAGTTAGGTCAACTTTCTAAAAGGTGTTTTAGAATTGGTTTTCTTAAAAAAAAAAGGCTGTTACATGCAACTATATATCGTCTTGTACATTACTGTGCTGAAGAATATTTAATCCTTCAGAATTCGAAGCTTACATGCTCAGCCAATAAGCTTTATGTTATACATTACGCTTTTGTGCTAAATATTAGAAGAATGGGGCTTCAGGATTCAACACGCATGGTCAGAAGCTAAAGCAGCAGCCGGAGCTGTACAGGTGCGGCAGGCCAGGCTCCAAGCAGGCGGGCTCATGCAGGCAGGTACACCTGGGCTCATCTGAAGCACTGCTGGTCCTCCTGGCTGCATGCGTGTCCCGTGCATTTCTGGCCTGCGTAGCCATTTCCAGTAAGAGGGAACGTCTTTGGCGGTTGCTTTCTAGCCTACTGTCTGCTTTTTGTATTCTACTAAAAAAGGCGGAGACTATATCCTCATCACCAGAGTCTGAATTCCTTCTACTGTGGAGTGATGCAGAGGAAGGGAGGAGGAAAGGAAACAGGATTGGAAACACATCCAAGTACGAAAGATAATGTCAAACTATGGCTACATAAGAAGGGGGATTTTTAACAGCCAGATCCTAAAGTTTCAGTTTAAACAGTCACCTCTTTTTCAGTTACCAAGATTCTATAGGTGTTGGAGGAAGAAATTAACTTTTTTCTCTCTCATAAAACACACACATAGAATGCACCCAGCCAGGGCACTGAAGATGCCAGAATAACAGAAACATGCAGAGACAAACCTGAATCCCTGAAATTCTTTATACCATGGCTTATAAGTTTCTCTTTTTATTCTTTTCCAGTTCACATCTTCTGGAATCCAACCTTTAGGAAGAAACTGATCGAAAGCATTCCCTGGGGTTGGCAAGATTGGACTTAGCTTTCGCACATAAAGGTCATCCTTTACAGTGTTGGGTATGCTTGTCTTTTCTTCCACTTCCAAGTAATAAGAGTTTGAAGTTACGTGTACTGATGGCCAGTTTTCCAAGTGTGTGCCCCCAATTCGCTTCTTGGTACTGTTCAAAACATCCAACCAGTTAATATACTCTGAGCAATTCGTGGCACAGAACAAAAAGGCATGCTTTCGGGCCCACCAAGTGTATCCCCACTGCAAATGAAGCAAATTAGTTCCCATTCCCATCATTACAGGTCCTAGAACAAAGTTATAGCCAACATCATACCAACATTTTATTTTTGTTAGAGAATCAAAGATACTATTATGTAAGAGGTGTGAAGAGACAAACTGCTCACAATTCAGTGTTGCTTTATATATTAAAATCAACAATCAGCATAATAGACAGACATAGTGTCCTAGGAGAAATTTTTCTGATCTCATCAGTTCTTACAACCTAGTGGCTAAAGTGTCTGAAGGAGAAAATATTTGTGAACCAGAGTTAGGAGAGATGGTTTTGATATGACACTCTCAAGTCTCTTTTTCACTCAAAACCTGTAACTGGCTAAGTCAACCCAAAGCTATAAAAGGCAACCTCCATTCATCCTCAAACTCCAATCTACTTTTAGAACCACATATCTCCTTCTGACAGGTATTTGAAAAAAATCACATTCTGCTCTGCTAATCTAATGACAAATGAAGAATTTCCCTTTTTTTGTCCATTGAGATCAGTCAAGACAGAAAAAAAAAAACAAACCCCCAAAACACAAAACAACAACAGAACTCACAGTAGATAATATAAGTCTTCCAGTGAAAGTTGAAAGATAACAATAAGCTAAAGGCATGCATCTAAAAAAAGAACTGACAAATCATATGCTGACATTCTAGAACTGAAGAGTTATCTTCAAGATAGGCACAGCTAAAAATAGATAAGGGTAAAAGTTAGTGAAACTTAACATTTTAACATTAACATTAGTGAAAGTAACATTTTAGAACCACTCCTTTTACCACATTTAAATATCCCAGCAGATTCATATAGCATTTTAAAACTCAATGATCAGCTCACATCCCAGTACCTTGGAAATGATCCATCTGTTTCTGCATAGGCTGGGTTTGCCCAGCTTCTTCGGTTATCCTCATTTTTGTCAGGCTTTTTCTTCCTCAAGGGTGCTGGCACATAGGATGGCTGTCTACTCTTGTTGGGTAAAAAACGATTGAATGGTAAAGCAGATTTTGGTTCAATAGCTGAAATCCTTCGATAGGACATATCATCTTTATTATAATCCTGCATCTTGAATGTAAATTCAGAATCTGTATCACTTTCAAAACCTACAGAAAAAGCAAAAGAATTTGCTTTATTCTCCGGATCATTTTTCTAAATGAAACCCTCACAGCGTGCCTGCTTTGCCTTTCCCTTGGAAACTCAGTGCTCTCCTGCTAACTGCAGGAAATATTTTTAGAACTTGTCGTGAAGTTGTGATAAGATCCATTAGGAGAAACTTGCTTTGCATATTGAAGGCACATGAGGTATAGTCTTTCACTGCTGCACATTCTTCACAGAAAAAAAACAGCCCAATTTATGACTAAATCCCTGTTCTTCAATGTTCTGAGCCCCCTGACTTTTCATAACATACAAAGATGGAATACAAGTAAATAAAATCTAATGATGAATTTAAAGACACTTAAAACAAGATACAAAAGAGATTCTAAGGAAACTCAGTAATTTAAAATAAAGCTTTCAGTAATTTAAAATAAAGCTTGCAGTCATCTAAAATTCCTGTGAGGCCAGAGATAAGGAAGCACATAGGAATAGAAGCAAAAAGCACAATATCACAAAAAGGTCTTGGTAGATCCTTGGAAGCAAGAATCTGCCTGTAAGAATCCCACATTAGATAGGAGGTTGGACCAAATGATTTCTGGTCCCAAAGGACTATCAAGTCTCAATTCTAAATGTGAAGTCTCAAGGCTCTCTCTGAGAATGCTGATGAACATTATATTGGGGGGCCTCCCTGGTGGCGCAGTGGGTTAAGCAACGCAATATCAAGCAAACCGCAGCCACTGCAGCACGAGTTCAATCCCTGCCGCCGGCCAGGGAGGTGACCCACATGGTGCAGCAGACCTCTCCTGCTGTGCCCGCTGCTCCCCTCAGCAGTGTGCTTCCGTTGATCTGCCTGTTCTGCTCCCTGCTCTCTGTGGTGAATCCTCTCACCCCCCCCCCACACTTCTGGCCTGTACCCCCAGTGCTTGTGTGCATAAATAAATAAATCTTTAAAAAAAATTATATTGGGAATCTTATATTTTGATCTAAAATCATTGAAACACAAATTCAAAACAAGTAACACTTGACCACACCTCAAGGTCAGACAGATACAACCACTAATCTATTCTCTCAAAATAAGCAAATCTGCTCTTTAAAAACACAGGGCGGGGCCTCCCTGGTGGTGCAGTGGATTAAGCAACGCACTATGAAGCAAGTCCAGGCACTGCAGCATGAGTTCGATCCCTGCCGCTGGCCAGGGAGGGGACCCACATGGCACAGCTGACCTCTCCTGCCTCAGCCCGCTGCTTCCCTTAGCAGTATGTTTCAGTCAGTCTGCCTGTTCTGCTCCCCGCTCTGTTTCTGGTGAATCCTTTCACCTCCCTGGACTCTGGCCTGTCCCCCAGCTCTTGTATGCATAAATAAATAAATCTTTAAAAAAAATAATAAAAGCACAGGGGAAAAGCGGGTACAGAATACTACACAGACCCAAGCTGAGCTGTCCCCGTTCCTGTCCCTTGCTTTGAGAGTTTACATAATGCAGCTTGCTTTCCCCAGAGCCTCAGGGGCTGACTGTGAGAAGTAGCGGGCAAGCCCAGGTCTCAGTACAGAGAGCACCTGCAGGGTTAACCTGAGCTACAGGCAGTCTTGTGGTCTTGTCTCCTCCTCCTGCCTGGCAGGAATCTACAGTAAACAGTGAGAAAGAGTCTCCAGGAAGTGGTTTAATACAGTGTACATGAGACTGGAACAGGGCAATGAAGAATCATGGCAAAAGGGAGAAAGTATAAGGAGCTGAGACCAGGATTTCTTATTTTTACCACTTCTTAAATAAACAGTACAGTTTTAAGAAATAAATGTCTTAATGAATCACACCAAAATTTGTATATGTGAAATTTAAAAATTACAAAGATCTTCTACTTTGAGTTTTTTTAAGTTAAATGAAAAACTTTGATCTGATGACAGTACCTTGAAGAACAGACAAATATCCTTCTCAACATAAGAGGTTTTATATACAACTAAGGAATTTGACTGAAAAACTGGTAACTTTAAAATAATGCCAGTTGTGACTATTAATTTGGGATGACAGTGTGGTAGAAAGCAGGATTTTCAAAACATTGATAACAAAAAATGTTTTATCTTCCTCGTGGTCCCTGGACCTTTCACAAAGCAAAATTTGGCTGTAAGTGCTAAGCCTTCATTTCCACACCCTTCAAACAGGCGCAGGGTCAGGAAGCAGCGCTGCTTCTGGCATGTGCAGGAACCCAGACCAGCAAGGAGCTGGGGGGAGAACTGGCCACTAAGCTGTCTGAGCCTCTGCATTCCCACCTGCCCTCAACCTTTGTCCATTTTGTTCCTTGTTGGCCAAATAAAAGTTCACACACCTCATGTTTATGTTCTTCAATCAGGACAAAATAATATATAATGGGTTGAGGATTTCAGCCTCTGCTTTTACAGCTTTAACCGTTCAGAGAAGTTAGAAACTCACATTCATTTCCTTGAAAGTACTATAATAGTCATCTGAGCTATGAAAATATCACACTTAATCAGCAAATGTAGTAATTTTAAAAGCTAACTCTTCAATTTTTCTACTTTAAATACCACTACTACTGTAGAAGCTAGAGTTTGAGGTTTTGCTATGCTAAATGCTTAATAATTTGATTTTTGAAAAAAATTCATTGTACTTTCTTGTACCTAAGGACACAATAAAGACAGGATTATAGTTAATGATGTGCATATCAAAGTATATAAGACAAATATCATCTACTCTAAAACATCTTCAGAAATAAGGCAGACAAATTAATCCCCAGAGACAGAGACAAAAAACACAGTAAAAGATAATAGCAGAGCCTGGCAGTGGATGCAAGGCTGGTCACTAGTCTTCTGATACTGACGTTTCAGATACTTTGTAAGAAAAACATTTTAAGATACATGATTCAAAATGAACAAGCAAAGTGAAATACTAAGAATCCAGCATAAATTCACAACCAGAACTGTTTTTTCATGTTGATGGTGGTAAAGTACAGAAATATTTCAAGAAACCCTTTTTGCAACTTTAACCTAATGAAATTTGCGAGAGATATAGAGTCAGAAGTTTTCACAATACCCAATGGCCACAGGGACAACACTCACACTTAAATAACTGATTTGATCGTAACATTGGGCTTTTGCAAGAAGCTTCCTTTCTACAACAGAACGACTTCCAGTAGCATGTTCTGTTCACAATCACTGTGTCCTGAGTTAGCTCAAGCCCTCACAAAAGCTAACGATGATTTCTAGCCAAGCTAGCATTCTTCCTTAATCTATCAAAATTTAGCATAATATTCTATCATGATTGATACAAATCTCCTCTGGACAGAAATAATTATAACAATATTTTTTCTGATTTTTTTTCTTAGGAAAAGAATACTTTACCTTTGAAATAAAGAAAGGATGAGGAAAATTACTTAGGACTAAACTTTTTTTTAAGAGTTCTATTTACTTTCTTTTTTATGTTTAGCTTTCTCAATTAATAAGCTTTTTAGGCATAAGTTATGAAGCCTAAATCAGGAGAGATCATCACTGACAGGGCAGGTCAGTTTACTCTCCCCTCCCTAGCCTACTCTAAAACTGGAAAGAAAAGCAAGTGAAATGATCACCCATCCACTGGGACCATAGAAAGGGAAGAACAAAAAATTTTTTTAAAAAGGCACTCCCAGTTACATTGACATCACTATGAAAATCCATTTCTTTGTGAAATTTTTGCCTCAATACTTTCCACACCAATTTTCTACTCTTACTCCTGATTTTCTCTTCCTGTGCAAATAAAAATATACTGACAGCCAACATGCAACTCACCTTCACGTGCCCCCCTCAGTGTGGTGTCAGAGGAGCAGCTCGTGAATGACCTCGACCCCAGGGAATCCAAGCTTTCAAAGGAATCTTCTCTCTTATGGCCGCCTGGAGGAGCTGCAAACTCTCCCCGTTCAGTGGACCAAATATCACCGTAGCCGCTGTCTCTGCCACTTCTCTTCAGACAGCCAGAGTCTTCAAGTGCCTAAGGAAATATTTTTAAAATGTAATCACTCCTTGCCTGTGTCTTTCCATAGCTCAAGCTGTGCTTCATTTGACAGGTGAGGCAACACGAATTCCCTGTCACACAAAAGGGAAAACTCTGGTAATAATCAGATATGTTTTCCCACAGATACACCACTCAGATAACAACAAGGAGGTATTCAATATTATTGAATAAAGTGGTATATAGCCTATTTAATGAGGGAATACCACTTAATAAAAGGAAAGCTAATAATTAGAATAACGTTCAATGTTAAAAATCAATGGTTATCTATAGTGCTCTAATAATAAACATAAAAGAAGTCTAAGAGAAATCTAACCTCAACTCCTTTTGGAAATCTAAATTAATAAGGTTATATTCAACCTACCTCCCAGAAATGTTTGGGGTGGTTTATGTTAAAACAGTTAAAGATCCATAATAAAATGTTTTAAAACGAGAAAGGTGAGGGGAGCACGTATACACTTCACAGAATTTCACTGATTATAAATCCTAGATCCAAGCCAGGGAAAGCAGACTGCTGACATACAAAACATTTTCCTGGATCAAACTGGATTGTTTGGCTCAAGTAAGCGATAAATTGAAATATGACATGTTATTAACCATAAGTTTGTCAATCATAAAATTCATTCAAATAAGTATTTTAATTAACATTTCTTTATGAAAGTTAATAGCAAAATCCAACTGGACTTTAAAAATTAGAATTTAAGTAAAATTTATATAGCCCTTTAGTCCTGACATAGTAATCAGTGAAAAATGTAACCACCTGTACAATTTTTCAAACTACTATGAGGTAATTTTGTCATTAACAAGGAATGTTACTTTCAGATGAGTTTAATAATATCAGAAGGGTTTAAAGAGTCTATGAGTTTCTAAACATCCAACATGTGAAACTTGATTAAATCACATTCAGAGAAAAGGCTGTGAAAGGTAGGAAATGATTGATAAGTTTAGAACTAGACACGATATTAGTAATAAGGGAATACCATGCATTTTCTCAAGTACAACAGTGTGGCTATTTAGAATATTTCTACTCCTCAGAGATGCATGCTCAGTCAGTACTGGGATAAGATATCCAAAAGTTACCATGATTAAATAAAAAAAGGATGTTCAGATAAATAAAGCCAATAAAGAAATTTTCAATAACTGAATCAGATGGTACGTAGGTGGGTATTTGTACTATTCTTTCAACTTCTAATTCTCAGCCTATGAAAAATTGAAAAAATGTTTACAGAATATTGAGCAGCTGTCTTTGGCAGAGTTTTTGCTAAGACTGGATCTGTCAATTCATGGTTGAATTGCTTACAAGTGTTTGAAGTGCCAATAAAGTGATGGAGAGGCAGAAGCTACAGGTGCCAGGTGCCTGGCGTCGGACTTGACATCATGCCATGGAAGGCAAGCCCCACACCTGTACCCTATTTCCAAGTGAATGAGAAAGCTGAGACCAGCACCGTTACCACCACAAATACTTCTCAAAACATAAAAAGCCATAAGCTTTTCAAGTAAATCTTTAAATGCATCAGTTTTCTGAGACACATACTTGTTGGAGTTTCAGAGTTCTATAAACCGGGAGATGATTTTTGACCTCTAATGTTAACAGCACTGCCAACTGGCCACCTGAGTCATAAAGGACCTTGAGTCTAGCTCTGTTGCTTGGCTGGTATTTTTAGGACTTCACTCTAACAAGTCACCTAACTAAGTAACCTCCAATTTACAGGATGACTCAGGTACAACAGCATACCCCAAGTATTTCTTTGATATTTTGGATCAGCCATTGAGCTTCATCTAGTTAACAGGGGAAAGTGTACAAAATGAATTTTATTTTAACAGAACCAATAAAAAAACTGAGCATATATTCATACATCTCTTATGGCTATCCCCACTCCATAATAATAGAATGAAATCATTCTAACTACAGTTTTATCAAAAACATTTTTACCTACAAAGATTTTGACGCCAGTGACAGTAACCAACCTTTAGCCAAGCATCCCAGCTCACTATACCGGGATTATTCAGCATGAGTCACAATACCATAAAAAGGACCAAAGGCTGGAAAAGATTACTGATATAGGAGATAAAGTTCCACTGTGCTTTTAACTGGATGATTTCTTAGCTGAAACAACTGTAAGGCAAGGTCTGTTTGTGCCCAAAGGTCCCTGAACATTCTTCCACCAGAGCCTAACCTTCCCCCCCTTGACCTACCTGTTTATTTGTCCCCGTTAGAAAACTGTACCATGAGGAAGCATCCCTTGCCTTGCGTGTTTTCTCAACACCTAGCACACGGCTTGTGCATGACAATCTCAACTAAAAGCTGAATTAACTGGTTCAAGGAATTCGACAGAGTGCTATCAACTCTTTACTATTCAAAAAAAATTTTTAAAAAGGAATATTTATACTTCCTAGGTTTGATAATCCCATCTTTCTGTAGTGACTGGCTGGGTTCAGGTAAAACTATTTAAAGATCAGACTAGATGTCAGTCAGGGTGATCATTTTCATCCTGACCTAAAGTTTCTATCTTTCAATCATGGTAAACAAACATTTATTACAACCTTACAATAAGCAAAAGATTAATATCAAATACCTTATTGGTACAATACCATTTAATCATCATAAAAACATATACAGCTATTGCAATTAAGTGGTGGTATAATATTTTTGACTATACATTTTCTTCTAAGCACTGCTAATTCTCCTGAATAAGTGCACCCCTCAAAGTTAATTTTCTTCTTTGGATCTTATAAATGAGGATTTGTCGGAACTGTGGCCAGCCCTGGGCATTTAACTCTCCCCAAACAGCATGCAAAAGCTACAATAAAGATTCTAGGATATGAAGAGCTAGGAATGTATTTAAAATGAAAGATTCTAACTTTAAAACCACATCACATTTTAGACAACTGCAGACACTATTCACCAGAAGCAGCATGGTAAAGTTGTGCAAATGACGGGGTATGGACACGGGCACACAAAGACCATGACATTAAGAAATTGAGTTACTTCCACAAATTTTAATTGCCCTGAAGCATCTCTCTACAGCAGGTTCGGTTCTTACGAACACAGAATGAGTTAAATTATATAAAGTATCTAAAAAAAGAAGCAAGTGACTATGTCACTGAGTTGCCTAAAATTAAGAGGTAAGTCAATACCCAGACCTCTATCCTCTGCTGTGGAAACTGCCTAGAAACAGACTCACTCACTCCTTGGTGGCAGCACACAAAGTCGGCAAATGTTAAGAGTCCTCCCTGCCAAGTCGCATGCAGAGTGGAGCAAAGATTTGCAGAGCTGCCATACTTGTTTCAGAGGAGAAGTAGAACAGGAAGGAGAAGGAGGAAAAAGGGAGAGAAGAGGGAGAAGGTAGTGGAATACTAGTTACAGCAGTCCTCTCATCCAGAGGCAGATTCCTTACCTTAGTCAGAGCTTGTCCTAAAAGATTCTCAAATGCTTTCAAATTAAGATAAGGACCATGATAGTAGGGGTTACTTTGTGCTTTTCTTCCCAGCCAGTACAATGTTATCAAAACCTTAAAAAAAAAAAAGTCCATGACAAAACAAGATCAGTGGCAACTTCACACACAGGTGAACACACTAGATAAAAGGTAGCATGTTTATCTATGCTTGAAATGTAGATGTCCTTTTAAAGTATGTCCAGGGGAAGGATCATGAATAAATGTTTATTATTCTTGGATTTCCATCTCTGAGCTTTCTCTCAGACAAAAAGCATACATCCCAAGGGGTACTTTTAAAGCCCATTAGTACATGCAAAAAGGAAAAGATTTATAAGAGAGAAACATAAATTAAGAGCTTAATTAGGGAGAGTAAATTTTAAGTTCTCTGAAGAAAAAATTTTGTTACTATTTATGATATGCATTAACTAGATTGATAATGATAATTTCATAACATACACAAACACAATTCCATTACCTTGTATATCTGAAACTAACATTGTTACATGTCAATTATACTTCAACTTAAACTTTCAAGTAACATATTGTTCCAATGAAAAACTTTCAGAATCAATACCTAAATTCATTAATTCCTAGCTTCTCTAATAAAGATATTGAGTTCTTGTGGTTTTTTTAATAAGTCACATTTCTTTGAAATTCTTCCAACATATGCAGAACATTACAGATGTAAGTGTATACTGAGCAATTACCCAGAATTCTCAGTCAGTGTTTTACCTTAAAGTCTGATTTGGTAGTTTTTTGCTCACTCATTTAAAAAATTCTAAAATTAATTCATTCACTTTAACCACATTACTAACATGTAAGGAACCACTTCCTAGGTTAACCTAAACAATGATAAAATAAAGTCAGGAAATATATATGTTTTAACCACATTTAAAGTTGGCGACTATTTGGTTTTTTGCAAAAATTCCTTTTTAAAAAGGATAGCGTATATCAGATATTTTTAGATCCTATAGCCTTATTATAGAATATGTTGAGGACAAAACCATTTATAATGTTCCATTAAATTTATCTTACATTTTTCACTCTCCGATCAGTCTCTTCTTGCCTGTTAAGAAATTTAAAAAAAAACTATTAATATCTGTGAATTAGAATTACAATCAGCTAGAATTTTTTTTATTCTAAAGTTCTATGAATATTAAAACTACTTTGAAGCTCAGAAATCTTAGTCTGCATATTATCCATCAGAAGAATTTTTCCATCCTCACTGACTTCATGAACTATAATGGTGAATTTTCCATAAAAAGTAAGACTGTCTTTTTATCATTATTTAAGTGATTTTAGATGCATTATCTGCATTTTATATATTTTCACTTTAAACAAAGTATAAACCTAATGGAAAGGGGCAAAACGTGTGCTTCTGAGAGGAAAAAAAAAAAATCAGGAAATATGGGGGGGGGGTGGGGATGGGAGGGCAGGTAAAGCATTTGAAAGCTGTTTTGCATTGAATTTTTCTATTGTCCACATGAGGTTCTTCACTCAGGATGCCCAGAGCACTCTGCCTAGAGACTAGAACCCTATCCGTGGTGAAACACACACTTTTGAAAAATAGCTGTGAATCTCTGTCTTAAGAGATTTCACTCCATTAATAATAATGAGCCTCTCCTTCACCTATAAAAAGGTCTGGTATTTATGGGAAAAAGTTAAAAGGACACAGATATCACCATAATATTGAAGCAAAAATATGAGCTAATTAACAAGGGGTCACCCTAAACAAAGGTATGTTCCACAAAGTCAGAGATGCAGGAGCCTCAGCTAGATGACCTCTAAGGCGACTTTCCAATCAAAGAGTCCTAAGTGATACATGTGGAAGATAAAATACACATAGATGAACATGTTACGTGTTAAAACATAAACACATTTGTAGTGGGGCCGAGAGAAAGAGGAGAGAATGAGCGCACAGGGACAAATATTTAATTTAGCCATTAAAATAAAACAAGCATGAACTGAAATTAAACAAAGAACAACACGTACCACCTACCTAACCCCAAAAGAGCATATCAAAAATAAAATCTGCAGGCTCTCACATTACTGTGGAAATGTGAATCTGTCAAATGAATTTAACTGTTACCCTATCTGGTAGTATCTACTCAAGCTGAATATATGCATATTCTATGATCAATAAGTCCGCATCTAGGTATATACCCAACAAAAATGTTCACATGTTCATCAAGAACCACATGTGAGAGTTTTATAGAAACCCATTCTTAACAGAAAAAGCTATGGTGCTGCAAATATGTCTTTAGGAAGTAAAGTAGATAAATTATGAAATGTCCACAGAATGAAACACTACATGGTAATGAGAACAACGCATCCCCAACTGCAGCACCATATGGTTCGGTCTCACAAACAATGGGGAGAAAAAGCTGGACACAGCCCAGACTGCATTATTCATATCTAGTACAGAAACGGGCAAAACAAAGATATGATAACAGAAGTCAGTCGTTACATTATGGGGGAGGAGGAAGTGGTTGAGAAAAGGTAGGAGGTTTTGGGTACTGATAATAACTTGTATTTTGATCTGGAAACTGAATATTTAAGTGTGTTTTGGCTCTAAAACTTTTGAACTGTAAACTTATGTTTCCTTTTCTGTATCTATATCATACTTTTCAAAAAATAAGGAGAATAAATTTCACAATCCAAGTGCTAACATCATAGTTTATACCCTAAGTAAAAAGAAAAGCATCTTATGGGGGAAAAATATCCATTTTGGAAGTAGTAAATGGGAGTGGAAATTAACAATGTAAAATAACACAAAATTGAAAATGCTTAACCTTTTTTAAGACCATGCCATTAATGAACAATATACACACCTCAGATATTAAATTAGCCAAAGCTCAAACTACAATTTTTTTTAAAGATTTATTTATGCATACAAGAGCTGGGGGACAGGCCAGAGTCCAGGGAGGTGAGAGGATTCACCAGAGACAGAGTGGGGAGCAGAACAGGCAGATAGGCTGAAATACGCTGCTGAGGGCAGCAGCCGGCGAGGCAGGAGAGATCTGCTACGCCATGTGGGTCCCCTCTCTGGCCGGCGGCAGGGATTGAACTCGTGCTGCAGTGCCTGCGACTTGCTTCATAGTGCATTGCTTAACCCACTGCGCCACCAGGGAGGCCCTCAAACTACAATTTTTTTAAAGATTTTTATTTTATTTATGCTTACAAGAGCTGGGGTACAGGCCAGAGTAGAGTCACCGGAGGTGAGAGGATTCACCAGACAGAGTGGGGAGCAGAACAGGCAGATAGGCTGAAATACGCTGCTGAGGGCAGCAGCCGGCGAGGCAGGAGAGATCTGCTACGCCATGTGGGTCCCCTCCCTTGTCGGCGGCAGGGATTGAACTCGTGCTGCAGTGGCTACGGTTTGCTTCATAGTGCGTTGCTTAGCCCACTGCACCACCAGGGAGGCTCCAAACTACTATTAATACTCAATTCACTACTAGTAACTACTAGACTTAAAATTATGACATTGTTAATATCCAATGCCACGGACCCCTCTTTTATTGTAAGCCCACTGAAAGCAGATACATAGAACTATCTTGAACTTCCAACCTCCTTCCCATAACACTACAAATGCTTCTGATCAAACATACTTATTTGCTATTTACTTTTTATGATGATAAAGTCATCATTGTAAATACATGGAATGACCTGTTCTGCCATAAACACTCTCAATAAGCAGTAACCTTAGCCCTATAACCTTTCACTCTACATTCCCATCTAAATATGAGCCTTTGTTATATGCTCTTGAACACAAGATACATATGTCAGCCAAATTATTGTCCTATCACTGAAATGTAATGCCAAGAATTCAAGTAGTTAATGATTTGCTGGAATGAATAGAGTTCACTCTGACACAAAACACACACATCTCACTGCATGCAAATAACCAGGTGACCACAGGGCACAACCTCAAAACTTTTTAAATACAAAAGGCTTCAAGGTGAGGGGGAGCTTACAATTACAGACTCTCCACAAGCCATTCAAGTTCCTGTTCAACTCATCACAAACAAAAGTAAGACAACCCTGTCTACAAAGTTGGTTAAAATCTCTGTAGCAAATATTTTGAGAGTTGACGTGGTAAATTATGATGTGTAAGAGCATGGACTTTAGATCACAAATAAGTCCTACTAGTTATGTCCATCTAAGCTGCTTATTCTCAAAGCTTTAGTTTCTATATGGAAAACTGGACAATATCCCCACAGTTCAGTAGATTAGGAGGAAATGTACATAGTACATAGAGTACCTAGTCCTATGGTAAGTGCTTGTCAAGAAACAAATATTCAAACTCAATAAAGTTGTCAGGAATCAAAAATTCATTGTTTTTTTATATACTACAATGAAATATCAGAAAAATAAACTAACAATTCCAGTAACAATTACATAAAAAAGAATTAAATATCTAGAAATAAGCATAACCGAGAGACCTATATTCTGGTGAAAGACAAAAAAAAATAGTAATAATAATCCATGCTCATGAAGTGGAAGAATATCATTAACATGCCCACACTACCCAAAGCAATCTACAGATTCAATGCAATCCTCATCAAAATTCCAATTACACTTTCCACAGAAACAAAACAAACAATCCCTCAATTTGCATGGAACTACAGATAGGTCTCCAATAGCCCAAATAATCTTGAGAAAGAACAAAGCTGGAGGCATCACTCTCCCTGATTTCAAACTATACTGCAAAACTATAACAATCAAAACAATATGGTATTGACATTAAGAAAGACACAGCTCAATGGAAAAGAAGAGAGAAACCAAAAATAAAACCAATCATATATGGTCAGTTAATTTACAAGAAAGGATACAGGAACACCCAATAGGGAAATTACAGTCTCCCAAGTAAGCAGTTTTGGAATATTTCAATTTGAAAAAAAGAAAACTATTGTTATCACTAGACTGTAAACAATGTGTGAACAGGGTCCATCTTATCCACCAAGTTACTCATAAAGACCTCCTATAAAGCCATGCTGAAGCCAATATTTAAAATTGCATCTAGCCTACCTGACACTCCTCTCATGTCTGCTTTGTGCTTAATCATTGACTACATGCATTTATTTATTATCTCTCCTCCAGAATTCAAAAGGACTTGTGGTTATTTACATCCATATCCCAAATGCCTTACAATAGGGCAAGCATATAAAAATATTTTATTAAAAATGCTTAACATGGTGCATAGATGTGCTTGAACATTGTCTGAATATTTATTTAGCTTATAGAAATGTAAGTTAGCAAGAAAAAGTCTAAAATGATAAAAGCTCAGGAAGTTCCTAATACTCATATGATTTCAAAGAATAATTCATTTTCCTTTACTTACTTAAAACATATCTCATTTGACTCAAGTTATATTGATACTAATAATTGAGTTTACTTAAGCTAATATCTTTAAAATCACAATTAAAGGGAATTATTTACAATACAGCAACAACCAAAAAAGGGCACAGACTCAAAAACAAAGACCAACTTCAAAGGGCTGCGTACAAAGATTAAGAAATAGACGGTGCAATGAAAAAGTTCCTCACAGAGCTCTGAAAGACAAAGGTCAAAGAATCCAAACCAGCCTTGAAAACCAAATTTACCATAAAAAGGAGTAGAAATGAAACAAGAAATCATTTAAAACATGACCGTGTTGAATATTTTACTAGAATTCTGTATGTATCACACACTAATTTTTTTAAATATTGTCTTGACTATTCAAGAATTAACAGATTTAATAGACATAATTTTCTACTCTGTTAATGGAATAGTTCTGGTAATTTCTCCTCTGTGTGACAAAGAGCCAGGAAACAGATGCCCATCACAGACTTCTGAGCTTTCTGCCAGCGGTCAAGAAGAAAAGAGCCACATGCTCTCAAGTGACCCCATCATGAACACATCCATCTGTAACCACCTTATCCCAACAGTTACTAGATGTGCTTAGATGAAGAAAGTGTAGGTCTTACCCAAACAACATAAGGGTATGATCTAAAGCTATTTTAAAATGCTAGTATAGGGCCTCCCTGGTGGTGCAGTGGGTTAAGCAATGACTATGATGCAAATCACAGCCACTGCAGCACGAGTTTGATCCCTGCTGCTGGCTGGGGAGGTGACCCACATGGCGTAGCAGACCTCTCCTGCCTCGCCCACTGCTCCCATCAGCAGTGTACTTCAATTAGTCTGCCTTTCCTGCTTCCCACTCTGTCTCTTGCGAATCCTCTCACCATCCCCCACACACCTCTGGCCTGTACCCCAGTGCTTGTATGCATAAATAAATAAATATTTTAAAAAAATTTTAAATAATGCTAGTATATATCATCAATCAAGTATCATCTCTATCCAAAGGAGCAGGAAAATAAAATGCATGGAGATGCTCTGACTCTCCACAGGAGCTCCCATGTCAGGAAATCTGCAGGAGATTCCCTGAGGAGGAAGGTTGGCTAAATGTGGAGGCTGTGAGCTCAGATTTCTTGGCCCCAAATTCTGGTTCCACTTTTACTAGCTGTGAGAACATGGTCACTGTAACTCTGTGTCTCCACATCTGACAGAATGGGAATAATACCAGTCTCATTTGACTGATGTGAGAAATTTTAAAAGTGCTAATGTTACACAAAATAAGTATTATTTACTTTATTTCTCCTCTAGTTTGCTCTCTGCATATAGGAACACAATTGATTTTCTGAATTCATATTGTAACCTACCCATTTACAGTACTGTTTTTTTGTTTCTTAATATTTGTGAAGTTTTCAGGGGTTTCTAAGTTCAAATAGTGATAGTTTTACTTCTTCTTTACCAGTTTGGGTTTCTTTTATATCTTTCTCTTGTCTTACTGCTCTAGTAAGGACTTCCAATGCTCTGTTGAATAGTAGTAGGAAAACTGAACATTCTTGTGTTGTATCTGATCTCAGAGGAAAAGTTTTCAACTTCTCACCATTTAGAATTATGCTAACTGTGGGTTCATCACATATGGACTTAACTATGCTGAGGAATGGCCCTTCTATCCCCATTGTTAGAGAGTTATATCATGAATGGATGTTGAATCATATCAAATGCTTTCTCTGTATTTATTGATATAATCAAATGAGTTTTATCTATTATCTTTTGAGGTAGTGAATTGCATTGATTGATTTGCAGATGCTGAACCATCCTTGAATTCCTAGAACAAATTCAACTTGGTCATGTCATGATGTATTATCCTTACCAAGAAAAGAATTCTATTTACAATTGCAACAAAAAGAAGTAAATGCCTAGGAATAAAACTAACAAAGGAGGTGAAGGCCATAAACAGTGAAAACAGTAAGACATTGTTAAATAGAAAAGGATATAAAGAAATGGAAAGATACTCCCTGTTCACAGATTAGAATAATTAACTTTGTTAAAATGACCATCTTACCCAAGCAACATACTGATGTACTGCAATCCCTAATAAAATTTCAATGATATTCTTCAAAGAAATAGAATGATCATTATTGAAATTTATAGAAAACCAAAAAAGAGCCTCAACAGCCAAAGCAATCATGAACAGAAGGGAAAGAATAGAGGTATTGTGCGCTCAGATTTCAGACTACACTATAAAGCTGTAATAATAAAAATGGTGTGGTACTGGAAAAGAACTAGCCACATCAATGGAATAGAACTGAGAGCCCAGAAATAAACATACCCTTATATGGATTGTTAATCTACAACAAAGGAGCTAAGCATATACATTGCAGAAAGTCTCTAGAATAAATGACATTGGGGAAACTCGACAACCACATGTTCAATGAAACTTGATCACCATCTCGCACCATACACAAAAATTTACTCAAAATGGATAAAAGACTTGGATACAAGATATGTAAGACCATAAAATACATAGAAGAAAACACAGGCAAAACGCTCCACAAGTTTGGCTTCACTGATGTTTTTGTGGCTTCATCTCCAACAATAAGATAAACACAAAAGAATATAAACAATTGGTACTACATCAAATAAAAGCTCTGCACAGCAAAAGAAACTTATCACTAAAAAAAGACACTCTACTGAATGGGAGAAAACACTTGCACAACATATATCTGACAAGGGGCTAATATCCAAGATTCACAAAGAACTCTCACAAATCACAAAAAGAAAATAACCCAATTTGAAAAATAGGCAGAGAACTGCACAGACACCTCTCTGATGAAGATATACAGGTTGGTAATAGGCATGCAAAAAATGTTCATCACTTGTCAGGGAAATAAAACTAAATAACAGAGACGCTCTACCTCATACCTGTGAGAATGGCTAAGATCAGAAGGTCCATAAAACAACCTGTGTTGGCTGAGGTGTGGAAGAAAAAGAATAGCTATTGGTTGATGAAAATACAGACTTGGTATTTATGGAGATTTTTCTAAGAAAGAGATTTATGGAGGTTTTTCAAAACATAAAAAAGTGATACACCATATAATCCAGCAGTTACATTCCTAGATTATCTACTCAGAGAACACAAAAACACTAAGTCAAAGGGCTCTATATATTCCCATGTTCACTGTAGCACTATTTACAATTAGCTAAGTTACAGAAACAACCTGAGTGCCCAATGACAGATGAGTAGATTCAGAAGATATGGTACATCTACACAGTGGAATAATATTCAGCTCTAAAATTAAAAAAAAAGGTGAATTCTTGCCTTTTTTGGACAACTTTGCCTGAATGGAAATGGAGAGGGGTTTTCTAAATGAAATCATGCAGAAGGAAAGAGACAAATACTTATATGTGAAATATAAAGAAATAAAACAGAGGGTCAGGGGAAAAGAACTGACTATAAAACTGAAAATGCCATTGGGGGAGAGGGAGTTGAGGATCAATGCAGGGAGGGGAACCAATGGACTATGGTGGAGGTCTGTGGGTACTTGGCAACATATATCTGAGGAGGTGTGAGACTGTTCCTCTGAATCATATACAGTGACGGAAATCAATATTACCTCAGATTAAGTCATTAATTTTTTTAAAAAAGTAAAAAATATATTAAGAGACATTTCAAGATTTTCCATCTCAATCTAACGGTACTAGCAGAAGGGGCAATCAGTATCCCTACAAGCCAAGACTCCTGCCTGCTCCCCCTCCCCCAAGAGACACTTTCATGAATCACAATTTAAGACACTCTTTCATGTCATGCTTTCCTCACCCTCTTACCATGGAAGGCTTTGAATAAGGATAAATTATTTGTAGAATAAGGTCAAACAAAGGCCAAGGCAAGCTGGCATGGCACTACTGTCATTGTCCAAACATCCATGTTGGCACCAAGCCAGTCTCCCTCACCAGTCCCACAACTACCAGGACTTGTCTTGGTGAGCACACTCATATTTCCTCAGAACTCAAAATCTAAGGGGGAAAAAATGTACTATCATGGCCAAAATCTTTCTTTCTCATTACCTGACAGCAGATTTTGGGCGAGAAATGCTAACGCTGTTATAATTTATTTATTTTTTTTAAAGATTTATTTATTTATGCATACAAACACTGTGGTACAAGCCAGAGGTGTGGGGGGTGGTGAGAGGATTCACCACAGAGAGCGGGGAGCAGAACAGGCAGATCAACGGAAGTACACTGCTGAGGGGAGCAGCGGGCA
>JAGFMF010011611.1:5349171-5417638 GCA_019455555.1 Galemys pyrenaicus
CCTCCCTGGCCGGCAGCAGGGATCGAACTCATGCTGCAGTGGCTGCGGTTTGCTTCATAGTGTGTTGCTTAACCCACTGCGCCACCAGGGAGGCCCAAACGCTGTTATAATTTAGAGCAGTCAGTATGTTCTTGGGCCACAACAAATATTTTTGCAAACAGCTTCTGTTTCCCCAAAGAGCTAACGTGCTTCCCTCAACTACAGAGCCCACCAAACAAACATTATTCCAAACAGCTTCTGCTTCTCCAAAGAGCTAATTCGGGGCAGGCATGCTTCCTGCAGACTGAAGAGTCCACCAGCTCACGCTGCCATAGCTCGTGTGTGCATAGCTGGAGTCCCCCACAGGCTTGGCTAAAGGCAGACAAGCATTCAAACATTCACATGTAAGTTACCCAAAACCACTGACAGTTCAGCAGACCGAGGACAAAGAGACGGAGTGAATTTTCTTTGAGGTAAGAATAAAGCTTCATAGAGTTGGAAGCTTTTATTTAATGTTTCTCTCTTTTTATGTTTCTCTCCCATCTCAGTATTCCTTTTGCGCTCTGTATCAACTTTCATTTGCAACACTGGAAAGATTAGTCTCTTCATACTTTGCTCCAGTTATCACAATCCCCTAAAAATTCAGTTCTCCATGCTCCAAATTAATATTTTTTCCCCAAAGCCAGCTCCCATCTTGCCTAAACCAACCTTAGTTAATATCAAACCCAGTTTTCTGACTGAAATATTATATGAGGAAGTCAACATTAAAAATTCACGTGGGGGGGCCTCCCTGGTGGCGCAGTGGGTTAAGCAACGCACTATGGAGCAGACCGCAACCACTGCAGCACGAGTTCGATCCCTGCTGCCGGCCAGGGGGTGACCCACATGGTGCAGCAGACCTCTCCTGCTGTGCCCGCTGCTCCCCTCAGCAGTGTACTGTACTTCCGTTGATCTGCCTGTTCTGCTCCCAGCTCTCTGTGGTGAATCCTCTCACCCCCCCACACCTCTGGCCTGTACCCCAGTGCTTGTATGAATAAAAAAAAAAAAAATTCACGTGGGGGCTTCTGACAGCAGAGGAGTATTTCTGCCCCGAGTAGCACAGAGAAGATTTCTCCCCATCCTAGTGGGAGATGTCCCCTATCACTACCCTGAGTTTCTCTAATGAGAAACCTGGAATTCTCTAAGAAACTCAAGTATGGCAGTTTCCTACCCCACCCAGTCTCCTTCCTGCCATATACTCATTCTTCCATCTATCCCTCATCTTATAGCCCCCTCTTCTTGTAAAACAAATAAGTCTTTACCTCCGTCCCTCGAAACTACTGCTGCTCACATGTGATCATATTCCCAGGCATCCACTTCCTGAGGACACCTCCCAGAGTAATGTGCGGATATTTCTGAGGGGCCCAACCCTTCTAGATCTAGTTCTAACCCCGCCTCGCCCTGCCCTGCCCTGGGTGGCGCCATCTGACATGGGAAGCTCGGATGAGATTACAGAAGCCAGCTCACAAGATAGCCTGTCCTCTCCAAGTGCCCAAGTAATCTCTGCCTTCCAGTTGTTGCTCATGAAGTCTCATCACATGTTCCCAACTTTAAAAAGTATTAAATGAGGTCCTAAATAATTTCATAAGTGGTCACAAGAAGGAAAGTGTGTGCATGGCACTTGCTTTAAATCTGTGGCTAGGTAGGGGGGAAGGGGCACAGAGTGTTTGTGAGAGGGAGAAAGACAGTGAACCAATTCAGAACAGATGCTCTTCTCACCAGAGAGCAGTGGCAACTCCATGCAGGGAACAAACCTATCTGCCTCCAGGTGGGAAAAGGGAGGACTCCTGAGCAGCCCTAAGGGTATTAACTAAAATTTTAAAAGCAGTGAGAAAAATCATTTCTAACACACCTAACTTTGAGGAGAGGACTTCTTTATTCAAAACACAGCAATCAAAGAAGGAATTTAGGAACGTATCAGGTAATGACTCCTTTTGTTTTAACGGAAGTTCTCTTTCTCCATTAATGGAAAATTACCCATCGTGTTATTTAAAGTAAAAAAAAAAAAAAAAAAAGGTCACCACTTTTCTCTAATGTGTGGATCAAATAGAAGGAACAGGANTTTCTCCATTAATGGAAAATTACCCATCGTGTTATTTAAAGTAAAAAAAAAAAAAAAAAAAGGTCACCACTTTTCTCTAATGTGTGTATCAAATAGAAGGAACAGGAGATGTGTGAAAAGGAAGTTAAAGATGAAATCTTGGAATACTGCAATTACCCTTTCCTTCACTCAAAAAGTAAGCTGCATTAACAAAAAGAAATTGAAATTCTTCCTTTTCTCCTACCTTCATCCCTAAAAATGAAACTGTATCCACTTGACAACCTCCCTGGGCTGTTAGACACGTGTGACTCAGGGCATTTACTGCACCACTGCTACAAGATAATTTCTACCTGATCATTGTGGAAACTACAAAAATAATACTTGAGAAAGACAACACTGTATCTGGAGATAATGAGTGGATACAAATAAACTTGACTTCTGCACTGAACTATGTGAGAAAAAACTCTTAGAAATTCAACAGTTTTACCCTTACAACTTAATACTTATTCTAAACATGAAAAATGAGTAAGTAACCTCTTGTTAAAAGTAGTTTGTTATTAGATTTCATACTTCTCCCACACACTACTAAGAATAGCTAAGTTTCATTTAAAAAGAAAGGGGAAAAATACATGCATTCAAAGACTGGCACACAGATTCACTTAAATAAGGGAGCTGAAGAGCACTGTTGCAGGAGCTGAAAGGTGAGTTTTACCTCTAATTCTCAGAGATCTTTTGCTATTCTTTTCTACTTTATATAATACATTTGCTATTATATAAAACTAATTTCACAATGGAGACACACATCGGTATATCCCAATTATTACATATAAAAATGGAGTAAGGAAAAGTTAAAGGGCATGTGAATTATAGACGTATCCATGATATTACCTCCTCCATGATATTTACCTACCTCCATAGGTAAAACACTAGCAAGCGGCAGCAATGAATATTGCTTTACACATGTTAAGTGTGAGAAACTTAGTATACAAGGGGGAAATATAAGTAGTTGGCAAGCAGACAAACAAGATATTCAAGATAGAAATCGAATCGAGAGATATTAATGTATGAGGAGTTATCAATGTAGAGATGAAATGCAAAGCCATCATATTAACATGACATAGAAAATAACTGGAGATTCAGAAGAGGTCTGGGGATTGAGCCCTGGAAAACACAGCAGGTAAGGCTAAGAAGCAGAGAGAGAAATAGCAAAGCAGACACAGGAATGTCACGCAGTGCAAGGCATGGCATGCCATGGGGATGCCAAGAGGGTCCAAAATGTTGGGAGTTGAAGTCAAAGGAAGGCTAAGGATTTGGGTTATTATTAGGCTACTGTTGGGTTATTTCATTAATATCTCTCTCTCTCTCTCTCTCTCTCTCTCTCTCTCTCTCCCCCAAACACACACACACTCACACACATACACACACTCTCACACACACACACACAACTAGCTATTTCTCAGAAGGCAAATGAAATACAATAAAGATCTTATCAAAACCACTGATGGTTCTGAAGAAACAATTTAAGAGACAGCTGAACTAGACATGTCTTCCAGACTGACGCCCAAGTTTAGCAAGGTGAACATGCAATTCGACTATACGCATAAATCTCCTAGCATTCAGTGGCATGATAGTGAAACAATAATGCACCAGATGCCAGTGTACTTTCATTCAAGGTTCAGTGTTTCCCAAACTGTACCAAGGAGCATGAGATAACAGCAAAGTTTTAATAAGGAAAAGTTAAAAAGGCTTCTGATAAATACTAGATACTGTATTTTCTTCTTGATAACCCCAAACAAATTAAAGTTCTAACTTTTAACAAGTGATCTGTTATACTATGAAAAATTTAATATTTTTGGAACAATGGTTATAAAATTCTTAAGGTACACCGATATTACTAAGCACTTTATGTTAATCATTATGTTGACTAGTCTACATTATTATGTCCTTCTGCATGATTATCTTCTTTAATCCTCACAACAATGTAATGATTTAGAGATTAGGAAACTGGGACTCCAGAAGCTTAAGTAACTTTCCCAGTGTCACAAATCTATTAAAACTTAATGTGATCCAGAGATTAAAAATCTATAGGCTAAGATCCTGCTTTAGTATTACAACAGTCACAAATATTTATATCCTCAATATATATTTTGGATAAATTATTTATTCCTTGAAAAGTATTAACTCTGTAATATCCTGAAATATAAATCTCCGAATAATCTATCTAGGTATTGGCTCAATAGTTTCTATAATGACAATAATTTCCTACCTAGAAACTCTGCAAAGAGCGACAGCAACATGTATCTGAAGAGGCGTGCATCTACACCCCTACATCATACACAATGTTGTAAGCCAATGTTACCTTAACTAAAAATATACATACAATTTTAAAAATGTTAGAAGCTCTTCATTTTTTCTGGCAAAATTTAGGTGTGTCCCACTCTCTTGAATGTACAACCAAAAGCTCAACAAAATCAAGAGCTGGTTCTTTGAATGGATTATTAAAGTAGAAAAATCTTTAGCCAAATTCACAAATAATTAGAGAGAAAAAACACTAATAAAATTAGAAACAAAAGTTACGACAATTCAAAAATACAACCTATAGTTATACTAATTGCTGATCATGAGTGAGCATTTGGACATATATGGCAACCAACTGAGCAAGCGCAGGCAAATAAACAAATGCCTACAAAAAAACACTTCAAGAATAAGTCAGGGAAAAAAAAAAAAAAAAAGAAAACCTCAACAGGCACAAGTAGCAAAATTGAAACAAGTAACAAAAACCTCTGAAACCTCTCCCAAAACAAGAGCCCAAGATCTGATAGCTTCACTATTGAATTCTACCAAGTGTTCAAAAAAGAATATCTAATCCTTCTCAAACTCTTCTGAAAAATTAAAATGGAGGGAAACTACCCAGCTCATCTTTTTAAGACAATATTATCCTGATCTTGTAAGGATCCTGATTCAGGCAAGGATATCACAAGGATTTTAGTTACCTCTGATGAACACAGATGCAAAAAACCCTCAACATTCCTCACAACTACAATACATTAAAGTGCTGGAATTCCTAGCAAGAGCACACAGACAAGAAAATGATACAAAAAGTGACCAAATTAGGAAAAAAAGGTGTGAACCTATCACTATTTGTAAATGAAATGATATACATAGAAAACCTCAAATGTGCCAATAAAAATTTATTACAAATGATAAACAAATGAGCAAAATGGTAGGCTTGAAAATTAATATTAAAACTATGTTGCAGTTCTATTCACAAATAATGAGCTAGCAGTATGAGAAATTAGGAAGACAGTTCAATTTAGAAGGACACCAAAAAGAAAGATAATTCGGGATAGATTTAACCAAAGAATTGAAAGATCTATGCACCAAACCAGTAAGATGTTATGGAGAGAAAAAAGACACAAGGACATTGGAAGATATTCTGTACTCAAGAACTGCAAGAATTAACATCTTTAAAAATGACTACATTACCTAGAGCAATATATAGATTCAATGCAATCCCTATCAAAACCCAATTTCATTCTTCACAGAAATGTAACAAAAAACTAAAAAGTTTATTCAGAATTGTAAAAGAACTGATTAGCAAAAACAGTACTGATAATAAAATAAAGGTATCACACTCCTTGAATTCAAACTAGACCACAAAGCTATAGTAAGTATAACAATATGGTACTGGAATAAAAACAGACACACAGATCAATGGAACATAATTGAGAGCCAAGGAATAAAATCACACACATATGAACAATTAATTTATGACAAAACCAAGGGTTTACAATGGAACAAGGAAAGTCTCCCCAATAAATGGTGCTGGAAAATGAAACAACATCATGTAACATAAAGCCAGACCACTATCTAAAACTGAACAATAAAATTCAAAATGGATTAAAGACTTGACATAGGGCTTAAAACCATAAAATTAATAGAAGAAAACATAAGCAATATACTCCCTGACACTGGCTTACAGATGCATTTGGAGACTGCAGTGCAACAGCAATGGAAACAAAAAGGAAAATTTCACAAATGGTATTACATCAAACTAAAAAACTTCTGCACAGTGAATGAAACTTCCATCAAAATGAAAAAACAGGTGAAATGGTGGTGGGAAATCCATAGGGACCATAATTGATGTCAAATATGTATAAATAAAGAAAAAAAATCCTAGTGAAGTTATTTTCATCATAAGCCCAACAAGAGTTAATACATAAAATATACAAAGAACACACAAAACTCAATAATAAAAAGAAAAAACTACCCAATTAATTAATACACAGAGGATCTGAATGGACACTTCTCCAAAGAAGACATATAGATGGCCAATAAACAGAAGAAAAGATGCTCATCTTTTATAAGGAAAAAATGAATCAAAACTATAATGAGATATCACCGCATACCTGTGAGAATGACTATTATCAAAAGAGAAGGAAAAAATGAAATATTGGAGATGATGTGGAGAGAAGGAGACCCTCGAAAACTGTTGGTGGAATGGAAATTGGTGCAGTCATTATGAAAATTAGTATGTAGATTCCTCAGAAAATTTAAAACAGAAATCCCTTTGAGCCAGTGATCCCACTTCTGGGTATTTACCTGAGAAATACAAACACTAATTCAAGAGATACATACAGCCCCATGTTTGTTGCGACATTATTTTCAATGGCCAAAAGCTGAAAATAACTGAGTGTCCAGGCACTGATGAACAGATAAAGGTGTGGTGTGTGTGTCTATAGATATGAAATACATATATATATATGAGATCCTGCCTTTTACAACAATGTGGATGAATTTTGAGCGTATTATGCTTTGTGAACCAAACCAGATGGAGAATGAAACATGACTTCACTCAAATGGTGTATAGAGAAAAAACAGATGAACTAAAATAAATGAAAATGAACTTTTAGACTATAAGATTAATTACCGTTTGCCAGGAGGGACGGGGGACAAACTGGGACAAAGGAGACAATTGTATGGGGAAGCATAGAATTGGACTCTTAGTGATGGGCTTAAAGTAGTATATGTTGTTTTTCAATAAAGCACACCTGAAACATCTATTACAAGATGACATTAAAGAAAATAATTTAACTCCACTTAAATAAAGTGTACTCAAGCCTCCCATGGGCCTAAAATTAGCTGACAGGATCTTCTAAAGACTGCAATCTAGAAAAAACATCAAAAGTGTGAGACAAAACAGTCATGCAATGACTACACACCTGAGACGTTAATGAAAAACCATACAATTAGATGGAAGGGCAAGACCTAGCTCAGTTGTCTGCATCATAATCAACGCTCAGTAAACATATACTAAATGCTTAAAGAATTATAACTTAGTGTAACTAGGAGAGCATTCATTCTCATTACCTTGGAAAAATGCACTCAAGTTTGCTTATCTCTAAATTAAAAGGGGTAAAAAATGATGCATCAGATCTTCATTTTCTCCACTACAGTCATAAGGTAATGTATCGAAAGCCTGATCAACTTGTACGATCCTCCAACTAAACCTTATTTAAGCTATTATTTAATAGGTGAGTTTTCTAAGATTAATAAAACTAAAACCAATCTATCTCTTTAGTGGAAATAAATAAAATCAGAGAAATTAATTGTTCCGGAAATAAATCACTTTTACTTTTAATTGAATACTTTGTTTCGTGAAATGCGTACAAAGTATCAACACCATGCATAATTTAAAATTCTCCATTTATATATACCACTCTTAATATATAGACCCGTCATTTCTTACTTAGCCTTCCATTTAACACTTGGCATTTCAGATTATCAAAGTATCACCAGTCACCCTACATGAACCACAGAAAAAGAATGGGCATCTTCAAAGGAATAAAATAATTGGCTTTCAAATTCACATTAATGTAGCCCTCCCTTCTCGATGAATTTTCAAGTGTAATAGACCTTCAATCCAGATGTCTTTCAAAATATATTGTATTTACTACAATCAATTTCATTTTCCACTTTAATACCTTTTGAAACTTCTGAGACTGATGAAGCTATTGAATTTTTTGTCTCTCCCCCTTCATCAGATTTAGTACAAACTAAATTCAATTAATATTTCCCAGACAACTTTCTCAGATATACCCTTTACATTCCTGCTATCATATCCCATCTCAGAATTTAAGATTTTTTTCAATTCTTCTTGTGTGTGTGTACATATGTGTGTGTGTATATATATGTAATAGGTATCATTCTGCATGTGCCACCCTTGTAAAGCACCCCAAGTTTCAAAGCCAGAAAGCTAAAGTCTAAGGCAATTCCCTCTCCCTCATACACTCACATCCCACCAATAGAATCCTAATTATCTTGTGAATTTGTCTCTTTTCTCAGACTTGATTCATTTCCTATCTTCAATCTTTTCAATGTAACTCCTCCTCTCCAGAGATGCATAAGAACCCTCATACAATGAAATTCTCCTCTATTTCTCCTATTTTAAAACCTTTATTTCCTAGGATTTCTTATTCCCTCAAGTCAAGTCCAAAACGGGGCATTCAGATTCATGATCTGGTCACTCATAGTTCACCTCATTTTTTTACCTACCCCAACATAATCCGTAGGCCCTTTCCATTAAAGATCCCTGGAAAGCGCTCAAAATCCCTGATCTTCCCTACCTCCACATAAGAGATAATGGAATCACATTAAGAGATTCTTAAATGGCTCCTGACTTTTCTCCCCTTTGAACTACTCATCCTTTCAGATTAATCACAAATGTCAACTGCCACTATTTGCTCCTAGAGTCCTGTGTCACATGTAAGCCCATAGGTACCAGGCAGATTGATTTTAGAAAATTCCATCATACTATGATGCTTCATGGTTATCTTCCCAGACTCTCCCACGGGTCTACGAACTCTATAAATTCAGAGACAGAGTTCATTTCTGTTTTGTTCATTTCTGTTCTATTGCTTAAAACAACAATTAAAATATTAGTGGAGAGATCTTCATCCTTTTCTAAATTTTATCCTACCAACTATCCAGAATCCTTTAAGAGGACATCTTAACCATGTCATTTACTCCATCTCATACCAATTATAAGGTTCTCAGGGCTTTACTCTTGATCTTCACTTTAATTACAGCCCTTCTTCCATCTTTCCATCAATTCCTATAGCATCCCATCCTATACTCTAACTTTAGTCAAGCAAGTCTAACAAAACAGGACTTGTTTACTTACTCCAGAGCCAAATATGTCATCTCTTAGGCCTAACAGGCCTAGAATATGCCACCCAATAGCTCCTACAGCTCCAAATACATCTATTTGTATTCATCACCAATGTTAATACATTGTATTTGTCTCAATACCTTCAAAAGAACTAATCTCATTTTCTTTTCAATACATTATTAATATGCTGGGGGTTGTGATTATCTATGTAAACTGAAATAACAATATTATTAGGATCACATTTCACACACCTTCTCTTTGGAGTAGTTCCCATTGGATTTTCCCCAAGAACAGAACTTCTCAAACTGTGGTCTCCTGAACAACAGCAACCATGACACCTTAGAACTTGTTGGAAATGAAGATTCTGAGGCCCTACTTCCTATATACTGATAGGCAATTCTGAAGTTAAAGATCAGTCATGTGTCTTAATGAGTTTTTGAGGTATTTTGATGACGCTAATGATTGAGAGCCATTGCCCAATATACCAAAGTTAAGACTACATCTTAACTGAAATTACAGCTTCAACTAGTTCAGCTACTTCTCTGAAAAAGGAAGTTAAACTGAAATATAATTCCTCTGTCCTTATCCCACTAGAATTTCAAACAATAGAAAGTACAAGGAAACCCTAAGCTAAGTGAAAAGCCTGCATATGATACTCAAGTGTTGGCTGAAACACCTCAGAAAGCTTCATAGTGCTTAGGTATGCTGAAAAGAGAACCAGAAACATGCACTCAGCTTGCTGCTGTCACCATACACAAAGGTGGTTCTCGAGAGGCCTTGGTTTAAGGACCAAGAGGAAAGGGAAGGTCATGCAGTTCATTAATTAACACTCCATTAGCATCAACACTCTGGGATTCAGAAGGGAAAACCTAAGGATGACAAACACATCTCAGATCCACAGAAGGAAATGTTTCAAGAAGCACAGAAGTGATTTCCTCTCAAGATTTCTGAAAACTCAGCCACCATCAGCTTCAAAAGAATGCTATTCAAAAAATTAATGTAAGTTACTTTGGTTGTGTTTATCTTATAAGCCCCTCATAATATCACGTGTTCCTGTTTTATGTCTCCAAAGAAAGCTAATTGGTACAAAATGAGCCTGGTCTTATTTTTTTTTCATTGCCTAATCTCTAATTTGTTTCATTGCCTAATCTCTAATTTGTTTGCCCCAGTTAAAAAGAAAGTCTGAGTTAAATAATGATGAATAATTCATCTGAGTGTGATGAAAGATTTAATGGACATGGATCTAAGGCTATCTTATTAGAATATCATACACAGAGAATTCTAATATCAAGATAGTGTCCACAGAAATAGTCATGTGTAAATAGATTTGATAGATTTGTTCATTCCCGTATTTAAAAGATGGCAACAGACAAAATTGCTGAAAACAGGTACAAAACATGGAAAAGAAAAATGTGTAGAAGAGTATGAAAAGTATACAAAGGCTATATAGAAAATTAAATTTCCACTGGCAAGTTTTGCTCTTTATATTCTAAAATGTGAAATAATATGAACATATTCTGGTCTGTTGACTAAAGCAGGTAGTTGCCTTTAAATTTAAGTCCAACTCTTATTCAGATTACTAAATCTGAAATATGATAATTAAAATCTAGAGCAAATACCAATTCCATAAACAATCTTATATTCAAGTAAGAAATATGGCTAAAACTAGATAAAATGAGATATTACTGTAGTTCAACTTTGCTGCTCTGGTTGATCTGGCAGTGAAATACCTCACTCAAACCAGGCAGTGGGACTGAAGTCAGGACACCGTCTTAGCTTACATGCAAAAACCATCTGACCTCTTCTGGGGCACTTTCTCTTCTGTGAAACGACTGCCTTGCCCTAGTGCCTTCCAGCTCTGATACCGATAGTTATCTCTTAAAAGGAGTATTCCTTAAGTGTCTGTTTCTCAAATTACAAATTCCCACTGCAACTTTAAAATTGATATGGAAGGCATCAGCGCTTTATTAGTCTCCCTAGAGAATCTTTCTGGTAAGTTAAAAAAAAAAAAGCAGTTAACACATATCAACCGTATGACTAAGCATTCTGACCTAACATAAATAGATGTTCGTGTATTGCCTTGAGTGTAACTGTGAGACAACATGCCCCAGAGCTGAAGGCTAAGAGTGTTAGAAATACAATATCCATGTCCTCATAAATGTCAATTTTTCAGTCTTATGAAATTAAAAATTCCTTGAAATCACATTTAAGGTGGTAATTGGTAGAAAAAAATAAGTGATCAAAGTCACTCCATTTAAAGTCCTGACATAAAAAATTAAACTTCCAAATGCTGTAACATGATAATTCTTCTTAAAATTTAAAATACATCATAAGAAGGGATCAAACACCAAACTGTCAAACTAGTTAAGAGTTAAGGAAGAAAACAATCACAAATATAAATAAGGGTTATGGAAGATGAATATTTAGATGTTCAAAAGTTTACCTAAAATAGATCCTTTCTAATTCATTAATTCTCACCATTTTATGAATGAATTAATTTCAAAAAGGCCTGAGACCCTGAGACAAGATAATTCATATTTACTTCTTGATGAGCTAGTTTTCCTACTGCTACACTTTTACACAAATGTTACTAATATTAAGAGGAAAAATTACCTCCTTATATACAAGTCTTTGGGGAAAAAGTAAAAAATATCATTCCTGATAAACTATGCTAAGATACTACATTAAAACCATAGTTGTATAGAAAATTAAATACTATTTTATTACATTAAAATAATAGTAAGCTATCCAATAATTTTATGCACTTTAGATTAAGATGTAGAAACAAGCATTCTCACTTTCAACTTTATCACTCTAAAAAAATCAGTTATATATTATCCATATAAAATTAATTGAATTATTTGTAATTATCATAGTAATAAAAATACCCAAGTATTATGAAGAATGATCATTAGTTAATGTACACTTTGTTAAGACTTAGTCACACTTTTAACCACAAAATCATTTTTACTTGCATCTTAATAAGAAATTGCTAGGAATCAGAGACTGTGGTAAAGCAGATTTCTAGAATTTACTCATCATGCATAACTGAAACTGTGTTTGAACAACACAGGTTGAATTGTGCAAGTTTATTTCTAGCCAGGTATTTTTTCTATCTGTGGCCTCTACAAATTGATGGATTGAACCAATTTCAGAAGCTAGTTGGTGAATCCATGGAGGTAGAACCCACATATACAGAGAATCATCTATAAAAGACACGAGCATCTTCATGTAAATTGGTGAATTTCATGTGTCCTAAAATCAATCCCCTCACAGTTATCAAGGGTAAAATTTGGGGGTGTCAAATGTTATATGGGGATTCTCAACCATGCGATATCAGTGCCCCAAACCCTATGTTGTTCAAGGGTCAGCTATTGCTACCCACTGAACAGCAACACACCATTTGTTCTTTCTCCTTCAGTCCCACACAACTACCATACTACCACCCATCTTTATGTATCTGACCATTTTAGATACCTCAGTTAAGTGGAATCATGCAATATTTGTCGTTCTGTGATGGAGTATTTGCTTAGTGATGTCCTCCATCCATGTTGTTGAATAGGGAAGTATTCCCATTTCTGGGTATACATTCCAAAGCTCTTTGAGATCCTAATTTCTATTCTGTCAGGACTCCTGTGCCCATTGCTTCTTCACATGCAAGAGCCAAGACAGGAAAACAATCTGTTTTGAATTAATGAATTAGAAATGTTCATTGACGGATGAATGATCATTCACAGATGACACCACGTCTACATATCCAGCCACTATTTCTGGTTAAATTCACTGAGCGCTCCTTTACTTCCACTTAGATGTTGTACTGTCATGTCTAATGCAGTATGTTAAAACATCATTTCTATCACATCCCCTAGTTGGTTGCCTTTCCTGTCTCTGTTAATGTTTGTACAAGCTCAAAAGCTGATTCTTCTTGATCCTTCACTTGAATCCACCCCCATCTTGTCTTATTTCAACACCTTTTGCATTTCTCTTCATCTACATTTTTACTATTCTCAGCTGTTGGCAGCCTTCTCAAAATACCCTTGAACTGCAACCATTTTTAAACATTTCTCCGTCTTCAAGCTAGCTCTCATTGTGTCTACTTTATATACTATTTCACTACCTTATCTTACTAAATGTCTGTTTTTTACATTTTAATCTTCTGCTGAAAGCTTTTGGTAATAATCCTATTACTTATGAGATAGTTTAAACTTCATAGCCAGAATACTCAATATACTACTTAAGCTGGTCACAACTTACCTGTATTCAATCTGCCAAACTAGACTAGCAACTCAAGATTTATGCTTCTGCCAATCCTATGATGGCCTCAAGAACAGATATCTTATTTATCTGTACTCAATGTTTCATATCTGTAAGGCTCTGTAAAAAGTTTGATTTGAATTTCTTTTACCTCTGGATGTGGGGTGTGCCGTTCTTCTTGCAGTGGTTTCCCACCTCTTACTCAAAATCTATTTACCTTTTAGAATGACACTCAAGCTTTACATCTGTCCATTCCTTCCTTAAGCCCTCACTCTAGTGTGTGATCACTATCATGTATTGACTAAATCCTTGTTACAGAGTGGCATTCATTGGCAAGACCAAGAACTTGCTATAAATAGTGCCAGTCCTGCCAGACCTAATGAATCAGAATCTGCATTCAAACAGATCCCCCGGTATTTTACATGTTTAATGAAGTTTGAGAAACTCTTGTTTAATGCACTAACTTTTATTAAAGTTTAGGCAATATCTCAGCCACAGCTTCTAAAAACTGTAAACTCCTCCGTATCTCCTGAACTTCCTATCAACTTCAAGGTGATCAAGTCTGACTGACAGTGTTTTGTTAGTTTGTTTTAATTATTTCATTCAATCTTCAAGCCTTTCAATAAGACACACTTAGAGGCAGAATGTATAATGGAAAGACTACTGGCGTTGGAGTCATAATGAGGATTCCCATATGCGCGAAGCCTGTAACCTTGAGCAAGCCTCTAAAGCTTAGTTTCCATATTTGTAAATACAGGCAACCACCATATCATACAAAGTGGTCATAAAATTACACATGACATTAAGCAGAGTCCAAACAAATTTTATTTCCACTCTCAAAAGCAGTATTTTTTCCCTGTACATATTTAATAGCCTTGAAGCTGAGACATTTTTTCTATTATTGCATCTAACTAACCATGCCATTCACTATTTAAAGGAGAACTGTCCTCATCTGTACTCTCCTTGAGTCTTCCAGGATATGTCTTGAATATTATGAGTTTCATATGTCTTTTGTATTCTAAAGCATCACACAATAAAGTTTAATAAGTTATTTCTTCCTGCTCGTGAAAGGTAATCATTCCTGATGATTTACATTTAACTGCTGGAAAGAAATAATTTCTAAGGATTTGGTGGAGAAGACATGATCACTCCACTGAGTACAGTTCTTGATAAAGGAATTCTTAAAATATTTCTATGTTTGAGTCAATACTTGGACTTTGCTTTTTGGACTGTCTGATCTCCCACTTTTTTTTTTTTTCCTGCAGTGAGAGAGGAGTTTCATCTTACTGGAATTAGATTGTACTATTTATTGTTACACTTGTTGCTTTCTGCTTACCACCTGTTTCAACCCTCCAATGACTGCCTCAAGGGAACGTTGAGAAATGTACTGAAGTAATTTTTCTCTTATAATACACTGACATAATTTTTTGCCTCTAACTTGGACTTTCAAACAGGGCCTCATGCTTATCTGATGGCTTTGTATAAGATTTAAAATACAATTACCTCAACTTGAAAAATATTCCATTTTAATAAGGACTTATTCCTAAAGACGTTCAGAGGAATAAGTCATGGTTTACTTTGGTTTTAATAAGATTAAGTAAAATAGGTCATTAAAAACCAGTAAACAAGAAATCATTCTAAATAAAATGTTATATACCAATGCTACTTTTAAATCCAGGTTTCATGCAAGTGCTATCAAAGTGTGGTAGCATGATCCTCAACAACTTATATTGTATAGTTTTACAATCCTTAGCCTTCAAATGGAACATTCCATTGTCATGAAAAATACAACTGAATGTTCAAATATCTACATAATAGTTATAAAAACTATGAAAAGCACTTATTTATGTGCACTTATCAAAAAATCCAAATACTTGGTCCCTTATTTCGTTCCCTTATATTCCTCCTAGGAGTGAAACCATCCGATATTTTTCTTTTGCCTTCTGACTTATTTCACTGAGAGGGACTGGGATGAGAGCAAAAAGAGCACAAAGGACTGAGGTAATGGTGCACTGGTGAAATGGTGGTGGGAAATGGGGACCACAATTGATGTCAAGTATATATAAGTAAAGGGAAGAAATCCAAATAATCTACTATTTCTAAACAAGCCAATGTTAAAAGACCATGGATGTAGCATATTTCTATTCCAAGACACATATATGTTCATTTTATATTCTGAAAATTAGTTGGTCTTGTAATCACTGATTTTAAATTTGATGGCATGCTATAACATATCTATCTAAAGTTATGTAGCTCATGAAGGAAAAATTTTAATTGAAGATATTTGTCATGTACCAAATGAGGTATTATCAGGCTTATACACAAACTAATGTAGTTACATTAAACTGTTTCTGATTAAAAAGCATCTTATGACAATTTCAGCCACATAGCACTAGTAAATGAGCAAACTAGTACTAGTAAAACTAGTACTCCAGCAAACTCTTAAAGTCTCTTTATGTCTGCTGTGGACAATACAGTAATATAGTGGAAGGAATGCAAGCTTATTAGACTGAGATACCCCTTGAATTAATCCTACTGATAGTTCCAATTTTTGTCCAAAGTCATATAGGTAAGCAAGTTATTCTTCTGACTCATTCTACTTCAGGTATCTGATGCATACCTTGCTGAGTTATCACCAGGTTAGAAAAAAACTAATGTAAGCACCTGACAGTGCCTGCAAGCTCATATCTAGTTTATCTAAGCCTAGTCCAATAGCAGGAACATTTCTGCGATATTCTAGCCACCCCAGGGAACTCCTCCCTGAGTTGCTATTCCTCCTTCCAAGTCCAGCATTTCCTTAAAGTTGTAAACTACTGACCATAACTCCTTAAGAAACAAAAGCAAACATTAAAACCTCATGTTTTTCCTCTTCTGTATTCTGGGTTTTAAAGTGGAGGCAGCAAAGCAGCAGCTCTTATTTTCTCTGCCCACCCAGTGGTCACATACTACACAAATGAGTACTAAATATCCAATGGATGTGGTTGAGAAGCCAAAAGTAAAGGGTCTAAGCGGACTCTACCCAGAGGCTAAACCTCACATACCACCATTCCTCCTTAGCCCATCAGGATTTGCTGCTACCACCTAAGCTAGCAGCAGCCACTGCTGGCACGAGCAGCTTGATCTTACACTGGAGGCATTTGTAAAGAGGTTTATTTCCCTGTCTTCTTCTCATAAGAAAATGATAGTGGAACTCTGCTGAGACAGGACGCCTTCTTATTCTGGGATCCATCTGCTCTGGACAACCATAATGATCATACTGTTTACATTTCTCCTTCAATTCACAAGCCATGTGCTCTGTGTGTATGTGCTCATTAGACTTGTTATAGGTAAATGCATAGAACTTGTCATATACAAAATAGAATATGAGATAATAACCACCTAGTAGAAATTTTTGCTTCTCAACATTAACAAATACACTGAAGACAAAGTAAAGATATATCACCCTTCGCCCCAGTTCAGCAAGGAGACCCCAAAGTGTGTGTCTCTGAGAAACGGAGACTAAGGCTGAGTCAATGCCAGCTCAGCATGACAAAAATTATGGCAGGACAATTACCCCCAAACCACAACTACTCCATTAACCTAAAGACTTCTTAACCAATAGTGTGCAAACAACTTCAATAAACTTTTCAGTTTAACACTTTTGATAGGCTCTACTTTTTTTTTTTTTTCTGATAGGCTCTACTTCTTAAAAGAAAATCAAGTTATAATGTTACGTCAGCACACACTGACTTTGTTGTTTTGTCCTAGGCAAAGGTAAGAAGTACTGGGTGGGGAGCTTGACTTTGGAAGGAACAAGGCTTACCGGAAACTTGATAAAACATCTTAAAATAATTTTAATGACCCTTTATGAATTACCTTCCTATTGGCACCTGCTTTTGAAACTTTTCTATTCTTTACACTGGAGTATGTGCAAGTGCAAGATACTCCAACTACCTATTACTACCATACTTTTCTTTCCAAAAGACTTAAGCGTATATTTAAATCTCAGAAAATGAGAAGTGATAAGTGGTCATGATGTAATAAGATTAATATGTTGCTATGAGCACAGATATCCTTCAGTTGTCAATGAAACATTATTATGATTTATCATTTGCACGTCAGCATGAGGATTAAAACCAACTACTATAAAAGGCACATGGTCCTAAGTTCCTATTTTAGGTTATTACTCACACACTGAGTGGAAACAGACAGTCTTCTTTAAAACTGTACAAATTTTAAGTTATGTTGTATTATGTCATATCACTAATCTGGGATAATAAAGATAATTGAAGCCAGAAACTTGATGAGTGCTTTTAAAGATCTGCTTTGCAGTTCTGGAAGGTGAGAATAAAAAGATTTAGCAGAGAAAAAAGCAATTCCCATGTCCAAAATATGATTTTGAAATGTCCAAGAAGTCTTCATAATTGAAACCTAACTTTCAAATAAACACTGAGACACATAAGGTGTCAGAAACCAAGGAGATAAGGAGAATAATGGATCTCAAATAGTTTCCAATGTAGGGAAAAATTAGATGTAGAAGAAACTAGAAGTGCTTTGAAATCCCACATGAGCAAACAATGTCACTTCCAATTGGAAATGTTTCCTGGTTAGAAAGTTGAAATGATTATTCTACTCTATATTCCCAGAAAATCTTGTACTTTACACAATGTCTAACTGAATTTATGAAGACATTTCTTCAACTATATTGTGAACTCTATTAAAGCAGGTCTCCTATCTTTTTATTTCTCTGTAATCGCATGTCACAGAGAAGAAGCCAAACCAAACATTATTTCAGATATGTCACTAAATTTTCTACAATGATTTCCCTTTATTTGGTTGAGTACCATTTCCTACTCTGTAGCTTCAGAAGCAGATGATAGCACACACACTTCACACATCTACCCTCACACAGTCAATTAAATCAGCCATGATAATAACATCAAACTCAGAAGATGTTCAACATTTCTAGTTACTGATGAAACTCTCATTTTCAAAATGACTAACAGGAATAGTTATTATAGTGCTTGTAATTTTAATTTTGATTAGCTCAACACTGACAGTCCTACAGATAAACCTGAAAGTCAGAGGAATCCCTACAGATAATTTGAATGACAGAAAAATCTCTTCAACAAAACACCCATCACTTGGGTTGCCATTTGTAGTCCCAAATGCTATACAGTCAAGAAAGCCAATACTGTTACCCTCCCATGAACTGACTCATGTCAACTGGAAATTGGATGAGTCACCAAGTGAGACTATAGTAGGGAATAGGTCAGTTACGTTTGAGATAAAGATTTTGGTCAGAAAAATCTACAACATGAAGTCTCAGAGAGCAAGTCAGACAGAACAGGCCCAGGGCTTTTTGGATTTTGAGAGCTAAGACAGAAGAGTTGGCATCAAGAATCTTGTTCAACTTTCCAAGAAATAAGAACAAGAGATGAAGCAAAACAAATACCAGATAAAACTCCCATTTTTCCACAGCTTGTCCCAGCATCAGACCTGCTTCATATTCACCACCTTTCTCTACAGCTAAGGAGACTCTTAGTCAAATTTTGAAATTATAGACCACTTGAAAACACAGCCATACATTCCCAGTGCTGGCCTTAAACAGAACATTGGCAACCCAAAAGAATTAGCACCCCCCTTTCAGTAACTGCCTGACCCCAGAGGATGACTGAGTGAGATTGAGATGTGTGCAGTGCAGCCAACTTCCTCTGTTTTTTCTCTTCTAATTACTTGGTGGGAAGGGAACATTTTTAAATAGTAACATGAATTGACAGGTGGAAGTCACTGTGCTCAAGTTACACATCCAAGTTTGGCTATCATGAAGTTTGCTTTCTCCAAAATTTTTTTAAGCATTACAATGTTGAGAAACTCACTTGAAAGGCATTAAAAAATGCAAAACTAGTTTTAAATTAGAAAAAAGTAGAAATACATAATTCAAAGGAGGTATATTTTTACTTCTGTGAAAAAAAAAAAAACTAAATAATTCCACAAATACACGTTCCTCTCTCTAGCCCAATTTGGCAGGCTGTTAAAAGAGAGCCATCTGGGGACTGGACTCCAAAGACATGGCTTTACAGTACTGCTGTGAAATCAACACACTTTTGAAGTTTTTAGAGAACAGTTAAATTCTTAAAATATCATTTTCTGCCTCCTTTATTTTGGAAAGAAATATGTTAACACTAGTTTTGCATCCAACCACTATTCCTCTGGCAACCAGCATGTATAAAAGCAGCAGGTTCTTGAATTCTTTACCCCTCCATTTGATAATTTTTAAAATTCGGTCAACAAACATTTAAAGTTACATTTTACACTTAAAATAGCCATACCCTAAATAATGAAAGATATGTATTAGATAATAATTTTTCTTTGCATGACTAAAATGTTGTGTTCATAAGCACTGCAGTCCTATAATTATGAACAGAATGTAACCAAGGAAGTGCTAAAGCTTGGATCAGAATGGCAGGGGGGGTGGAAAGAAGAAATATGTTTACAATCTGTTCTGATTCGCAGCTTAAAAAGTTCAATATATAATTTGGTTAGAGCAATGATTTAAATTCAGGACTTGGTTTCTGAGTTAAATTGTTAGGCAAATAAAACTGAAACTTTAACATCTTCGAGCCTACTTTTCTGCCAGCCTCTGAGCTACTGAAACATTTCCTACAAGGAACAACTGCTCTTGATGGGCCGGTACCACCTCACAGACCAGGACTTCGCCATAGAAGCTCCTGTGTGGGTTGAGGGGAGCTATGTGCTCATGTCTGCTCTCAGCCAGGCCTTTAATAGAAAGTGTACAGGCAGCTCTAGGGGCATCACACCCCTCATTTCTGTGGAGTATGTGTATTTCTAAACTCATTATGGATATTTAGTAAATGGCTGACAATACAGACATACTTAATACAGCAGTACAGAAGCTATATTACATGGGCTCAGTAACAATCTCAAATTGGATAGCCTCAACCTCCCAAATGCAAGCTGAGATGCAAATTTGCTTATCAGCCTTTTGGAAAGATAAGACATAAAGATAATCCTATCCATGAAAATCAGGAATGTCAAATTAAAATTAACACCTGACATGCAGCCCCCAAATAAATCGAATAATTCAAACATATCTGAAACAATTCCAAACTACTTCCTGCAAGGGGGAAAAAATACAGATAGGACTTTAGATCACAAATTAATGTGAATAATTACAGAAATATAAAGAGTATCCTTGTTCTGTTTTACTAGTGAAAGCGTTGCAAGTTAAATGGAAAACCTCAAATTGCTAGAAAGTAAGGATTTGTCATTAGGGTCTGGATTACTAAAATCAGCTCTTCAACAGCTCTCCTAGGCTCTGAATGCCATTTACTACACTCTCTAATAAGTTTCCTTGCACTTGCCAACACAATGCTATAACCTCTCCTTTCCTATTTGTTCTTAGTGCATTCTGCGAGCGTGTGTCTCAGAGTGCACTGCAGCGGCTCAGGACAGGTCTACGAACAGTTAGAAGCAGGTCTGGCAGTTACAGATACAGTCATCACAAAGCCGGCCCCATTTTTGCTCATTTTAATGTGTACAGATGAACAAACAAATGTCAAATTTCTCTCATTACTGCACACTCAAAATGACAATAAGCCCCTCCTATAACGAACAATTAAAACAGAAACATGTAAAGTATTGCACGTTAGTAAGAAGTTACATTTTAGCAGAGCGTAGGCGTCTGTTAGTCATACCCCCTTGGCTCCCACATGGTTGTCTCACTGGCCGAGTGGAAAAAAGAATTCTAAGAGTAAGTGGGGAGTCCTCGACCTTGGCGTGAATGGTAGTTGGGGTCAGACAATTCTTCTGCGGAGCTGTCCTGGACATTAAAGAGTACAGCCAAACCCCTAATTTACTAGCTATTAGTAGCACCCTCGCTCTAGCTACCACAACAGAAGTATCTCCAGACAGTACCGGATGTCCCCAGGGGCACCGAATCAGCTCAAATTAGAACACTGGCCTAACCAAAGCCTAATCCACTTATCAGCGTTAATGACAGGGCAAGATTTCTGATGGCCTACAATGGTCCCCACATAAGAACAAAAACTAAAAACTAAGAAACGTGTTCTTATTTAGTAACCAATTATTTACTCTCCTTTAAACTGGCTTCCTTTTACAAAAATGGCATCTTGGCAAGAGTTGTTTTTCAAATACGCCGTTGGCCAGTTTCCTGGATTCTCCTAACTGGGAAGCTCCCTTGCTTCCATTTTGGCAGAGCCAGGTCAACCCCTGCATTCTTTGGTCCAAGAGCGAATCATCATAGAAAATATCCTCAAGCAGAATGAAGGTTCTCACTCAGGCATTCCACTGCTGCTACTCAGGCACACCTTGCTTTTATGAACTTGTGGTTTCCACTGAAACAAGTTGTTCTGCATAGTTCCTACAGCAGCTCCAACGACGTGACCTCCCAGTTTCAGTTTGTTGTTAATTTAATTTCACTGACGACTGAGCTGAGATGCTCATTTTTCCTAAGTACTTTAGACCCAACATCTAATGAAACAGGCTCCAGAGAAGCTTTGCTGAGCTTTTGCTCATAAAATTAGAAGCCAACAGACATGTTTAGCCTACTCCACAGTCAACACAAACATATAGTGTTGCCATTTAAAGAGAAAAGACATCTATTCTTAATAAAGTGACAACTTCAGAAAAAGACTCAAAGGTAAACATTTCTTTGCCCAGTTAGATAAGAAAATGTTGAATAGGAAAATATGAAACATTCATCCATATAGTTATTTTTCATGGAAATTAAACATGAGCATGCATATTACAGAAGTAAATATTTTGAACATGAAACTTGGCATCCCTTAACTACCTTTCAATTAGAAATACAGACAGATTTACCACAGCCAGACACTGCTGGATTTGGGGTCAGAAAGTTCTTTGTTATGGAGGCTGTATAGGCTGGAAATGTTTATTCAACAGAATTAAAAGCATCTCAATTAAAAAATGACTTCTTTATTTAAATATATGTATTGTTAGAATTTTAAGAAATTAATTCCACCTGGGTTTTAGGCTATACAGCTAAAGGACTGTGGGTACTATAAAATACATTTATATATAGGATTATTTTTCTTTGAGAAAATATTGGTCATAAGTCCCCTAAATTGAAGGCTATCACAGCAATAATAATTATAAAAAGCAGTTGAATTGGCATAAACTAATTTTTCATTTCTATTATTTCTATAAATAGTTTCTTTCCTCCCTCCAAAAAGTGTTAATTGGGTGTTAAGAGACATAATGACAAAGAAGGAGGGTAGCCCATTATTACAAAATTTAATTATCTTCCTATCACATTTATCTGGTAACATGAATTTATTCTGATTCACTGGAAGCAAATCAGATTTACAGAGAAAAAAAATAAAGGCTTAAAACCAGATTTCCTAAAACTATATACTCACACACGAACACTATTTTCCTTCTAAAATCCAAAAGAAACACCTGCACGCATGCTTTCACCCCACTTTCACTTTCTCATCCGTACTATTAAAAAGTAAAAACAGTTCATTTTTTAAAATCTGCCACATTTGACCGTGTCATTAGCTGTGCATACTGTCGCAGGCATAGCTGCCTCCCAAGTACTGAGTGTTTCACCACTGGCCCCCTCTGATTTTCACATTAGCAATTCTGTCTTAAATCCAAAATATAAACCTTTTTTAAGAATTCTTTTCATTCTGTAAGTTATAACCTCAAAGTTCCCTTTAAGTTTATATAATTAATACCCTTGCCACTAGTCACCAAACAAAACCATGTTGGACAAGCATCAAGATGTAAACAACCATTTCAGTGAGTATAGAAGTTCAAAATAAGACCAGGACATGTTATCGACTATACCCAGGTTCACATCACAGTCCCTCAGCTTGTGTTTTTTTAACAGTCTGTTTTAGAATGTGAACAGAAAAAGATAGTGGGGAAAATTTTTTCAGTAATTATGAACTCTCAGGAATTCTTCTCACTCAAGATACAAGCTCTAAGTTTAAAAACATATATAACCAGTGCAACTTACTTGACAGTGACTCGATTTGATAGATCCTGTAGATCCCCAGGATGAAAAAGCTGGGCTTCTTTCAATCCAATCTGTTCACAAGCTTTCAAAAAAACGTTTATATTATCCTGTGAAAAGAAGTGGAAAGTGACTGCTTAGCCTTGCTCTCTCAGACAAAAGGTTACAAATTTTTATGATACAACTTCCGAGCTTCAAAGTCCAATTACAGCCAGCAAAAAAAAAAAAAAAAAAGACAGTAAAACCAATGAAGTCACATATTAGGAAGAAAAAAAAAAATACACGGCATGTATAGCCTTTCAGTCTTCCGGAGCATAAACGGTGGTGTATCTTATGCCTGGGCATACGCTGTTTCTGTGATCTTTGTGACTGGCACGTTAAACATTACCTGTTATAGGACAAGTGCCTAGCCACTGAGCAGTAATCTACACTTTGATGTCAGCTCTGCTCTGCAAACAAACGCCCTCTTCCCAGCTTTGCACGACAAGCTTCACCTCTCCTCTTTAAAAATAACTGCAGCTAC
This sequence comes from Galemys pyrenaicus, assembly GCA_019455555.1. Classification (NCBI taxonomy): domain Eukaryota; kingdom Metazoa; phylum Chordata; class Mammalia; order Eulipotyphla; family Talpidae; genus Galemys; species Galemys pyrenaicus. The sequence goes on from JAGFMF010011611.1 coordinate 5,373,182, forward strand.
TGACATTCACCCACCCAGAAACTGTTGGCAGGGAAGAAATAAGAGGAGGAACATTCTGTTTCTATGATTACAAATTACAGAATGACTGTGGAATAAATACCACACCTGGAATCTGGGTTTGGTTGCTGAGCCGGCTCTTGACAGACAGGGAAACCATACTATAGGATCTGAGAAAAGCGAGTTCTCATTGGCTAAGTCACATAGTTGAGGTGTGTTGCATTACTCACGCCCTGCACCTGCCTCAGCAACTGCCTCAGAAAAATGAAAATCTAGGCTGTCCTCATATCTAATTTCAAAACCAAAACCCCAAATCCTCCATTCACCAAACGATGCTTTTCATTAACATAAACTGCTCTGGACACAACATATCCTGTTCTCTGGTGAGCTGCATTTCAGAGACACACTGGTGAGTGGGAGTTTGAGCTTCCATCTTTGCTCCTCTTTAAAAAGTAAGTATTTTCCGGGCTGAGCTTGGATTGATCCTGTGAACCCTATTTTCCCCTATACTTTGTTGGGGTTCTCAGACAGGAGAATGGCTTCCTAGCATGCCAACACACGTTCACCCACTTAAACATCTGTGATGTGAGTCTGGGAGAGCCTCCCTAAAACTGTACCTTGTTCCCCAACAGCAGCCGTGAGGAACTAGAAGACCACCTGCCAAGTGGAGAAGCCACAAAAGGCAGGTGGGACATAAGGGAGAGGGGAGAATAGAGAAATTTAGAAAGATGAGGAGGCTAACTTCAACAGCTTGGGTTCTTGGAGAGTAAGAGGGTTTGGGGAAAGGGCAAACAAACACTTTGCCTTAGAAAAGCAACATGAACTTAGTAGGAAATTAAGAGAAACTGGAAAAAAACTATAGGTGGGAGGTTATTCCAACATATTACTCAGTAAAAGGCCACAGTGTGGATGACCTTTGAAAGCTGAAATCCATGATTCATTTAAATAAAGGTCAAAGATTAAAGGAGCTTATAAGTCAAAAGTTGAAGAGCCATTGGAAGGCATTTAATTTAACTTTGTGGGAAAAGGGAAGTAATGTATTGGCAAAATTCCAGGAAGAGCAAAGTAATCATTTTGGTGTTATACTCACATAATATCCAAAACTTACACTATCTGTAATTACCAAATGATTCAAATTAATGGTTTTAAAACTGATCTGTAGAGATGCAAACTAGACCAAATAGTTTGGTGTACCAGTACCCTAAATGCCATAAGAGACAAACCTCTTATCAAAAATGGAAAATCAATCCATTAGACATCTTCCCACAAATTCAGTTTGCTTAAAATGTTATAACTGGGCCTCCCTGGTAGCATAAGAGGTTAAGTTTCAGCACTATGAAGCTATCAGCAGCCACTGCAACATGAGTTCGATCCCTGGCCCGGAAGCTGACCCACATGGCACAGCAGACCTCTGGCCTACACCCCCGTTCTTGTATGTATAAATAAAATCTTTAAAATGTTATAACATATTCCTTTAAAGCAAACCTATTAAACTAACAACCAAAATAATTCTTCACATAGTTCATGAAAACATAACAGCATTCATCTGGTTGACAAATATGTACACATGATAAGGACAGATAAAGTCATACACCTCAAAATCCTTCCAAATATTTCAAAGAAACCACTTAAAATCCAAAGCAACTAAACCTTACTGGACATGAAGAAAAATAGAACATGATTAAATTTTACTTTCAAGTAAAGGTTTTAGCAGACTACCTTTTTAGTAGATAAAGCTCAAGTTAGAGCAAACTTTATAAATAAGTTTTTACGTGGCCCATGCAGCAGGAGCATGTTGTACTAAGGTCACAATTTTAACGTAAATCATGCTTACTGGACTCGCGCCATTGATTATTTTTTTGCAAGTGCAAATAAACTAGGTAGAGAGTTGCCAAATTATAAAATTTGATGTCTGTTGAAATACCAGAGTCAAACCCAACTCAACATATGAAGAGGGAGAATTTAGCCTTCATCTAATGGAATCATTCAAGACTTGCAAAGACAAATAAAAGTAAAAACAAAGCACACCTGAAACAAATCTTATCTCATTGGACTTGGTAGCCTAGACTCCACGTTAGCTCTGCCACTAACCAAGTGTATGGCTTTGGAAGCATTAACCTTTCTGGTCCCATTTTCCTCATCTGTGAAATTAGTTTGTGGATCTGTCACTCACTACCAAGGCCAAACACTTCTGAGCACAGCAGGTAAGCTCGAGACCTCAACCCCCCCGCCACACACACACACACAGGCCAACCCTTCACAAAAGTACTTCATGGTCCAACTTACATACAATCCTTCAAGTCACAAACCTACTCTAAACATCCACAATTCATACACTTTAGGAACAAAAAATAGCTTCTCAAAAATAAATACCAAAAAAAAGATTATCCCTTATTATCTGCAATAATTTCTCTTAGTCTTAAATTTTTCAATGTCTGAAGAAAAGCAGACTATGTAAGTAGAAAAAAGCAAGATTGCTGAAGATCTTCAAATCCTCTCCAATTTCCTTTCTATCCCTGAACTTTAATTACTTCCAAGGGCAATCATAACAGGTGTCAGGTGTCAGGAGGAAGGGGTGAGGATAAGTTAGCGAGCACGATGAATCGGGAACAGTACATATTAACAACTGAAGCAAGATAAGGACACCACAAAAATTTACCAATATTTCCAGGGTTATATTTTCCCATCGCAGTACCTCTTTTGCTTCTCTACTGCTCTCTAGCAAACTAACCACAATTTAGCAACTTCAAATGGACATATCATTTCACAGTTTCTGGAACTCAGGAATTCAGGAGCGGCCTAAACTGGATGGGCGAGGCTTGGGGCTAGGGGTCTCTCATCAGGTTGCAGATGAGCTGTCAGGCAAGGCTGAGGTCATCTGCAGGTTCTCCTGAGTCTTGAGCAGCTACTTCCAAGGTGACTCACTCACAGAGCTGGCAAATCAGGGCAGGTTTTGAGCAAGAAGCTTCAGTTCTTTACCATATGGGCATCTCCACAGGCTGCTTCGCAAAGCCAACAATCCATACTAAGTGAGGTGGAAATCACAATGTTTCATGTTCTAGCTTTTCAAGTCTCCACTACTTCCGCAGTACCCTGTTACATATAGGACTGCCCTTGAAGAAGTCCTAGGCGACCAAGTCCAATGAAGTACTGATAAACTACAATGTAGATGAATCTCCAAAACACTATACAAGAACATAAAAAGCTGTAGGTGAGAATCATTGGATGTCATCTTGGGGATTCGGTGCCACATTACTCTTTCTCACCCTAAAGCTTCATGACCCTTCCAAATGAAAAATACATAATCCCCTCCTCAGGCCCTGAAAATTCTCATCCCTTTATAAGGTGATCTCAAAGTCCACAATGTCATCTAAATCAGATTTAAATGTGTAAGAGATTCCTTAAGCATGGATCCTTAAGGTAGCACTGGAGTCCAGCTACATTGGCATTCAAGTTGAAAGCCAGTGAACTAAAGCTGATGAGTTACCTGCCCCCCAACCCCCCAACACACACACAAACACATGCCAAAATGAGATAGGACAGGTGTAAGGTAACCATTACACACACTATACAGATCAATGTGTAGCAAAAATGAAAGACACACAGGAGCTGTGAGAGAGAGGAATGGCCACAAAAATGGGAGATTCCAACATGTTTCCTGCCCCATCCTATGAAGGGTAGAGATGAGCTGTAAGTCTTGACTGGAGAAGGAGACATGAGGAGCAGAGAGACATGTGCTTGTATCTCAGCTTTGGACTTGCACCAGGAACTTGGAGGAAACTGAAGAAGACACATGGAGTTGAGACATGTAGAGACTCTCGAAAGAGACATGTGGGGAGGCTGACAATGGAGCCTTTATCTTGACTTGTACTTTAACTTTGATCCCTTCAACCCATACTCATTTGACCCTTTCTGTCCCCTTGCTATGGTTCCCTGCCAAAAAGTGCCTAGACTTGTGGCAAATTTCCAGGCCTCAGTGGCCCCACTTTGGACCAACTCTGTTTAGGTAGTCATTCACCCATAAGGTTATGGGAAACTTTGGCTGTTTTATTGAAAAACTATTATCCTTTCTTCTCTCTCTCTCCTTGCACACTAATCCTATTACAGTTCTTTTACAAGAGAATATCCTTTGTCTTTATGTGACAGGTGGCAGAACCCCTTCAGAGCATACAAGTTTGGGGGTCCCAAGATACCCCTCAGCCTAGACAATAACAGAAGCAATTTGTCCACAGAAATTCTGAAATCCCACAAGGTATGGAGTAAATGTCCTTCGTTAGAATTCAAGGGTGGAGAATACGTCATGGCTTTTGCTTCAATCTTTGATCTCTTTATTCCAACTTTAAAATGATCTGTTTCATTGAAAGCACCCTGTGTTTGTAGCTTTCCCCATCAGCTTTCTCCCCATAAAACTCTGGGGGGGGGAGGGGTTGGCTAATGGTCTCAATTTTGTAATCCTCTGTCTCTTTCAGATTAAGTTTAATATTTTTGCAAATATAATTCTCTCAAAAATGCACACCAAGTCTTCTGCATATTTTATTGGTATCATCCCAATAGGCAAGAGCTACACTCACAAAGTCTTCTCAAAAATATCCTCTGCCTTGATCTTCTGACATGAGTGAAAACTTCAAGCTTCTTAGAAACCCCATTCATTGCTGGGCTAGAGAGAGATTTCTAATACACCACTTGGAAGAAGTTAATGGATTTTTATAGCCACTCTGTCAGGTTCATCTTAAGACCTCATTTTCTGCCAGTGCCCTAAATTTGATTTTTACCTGAAAGCCATTTCTCAAATATAACATCATTTACAGACTAAAAATGTTGATAATTTTCAAAACCAGCAATTTCTGCCTGTCATATTTATCATTCTGTCCTTTACTTTCTCCTCACATTTTACTAAAGCAGCAAGAGGAAGCCAGGCAGCACAGGTAACACAGTTAACACAAGCTGAAGAGAGCTGAAGAAATCACCTAATTAATTGGGTATGATTTATAGGTAGAAGGGATTGAGTAGCACATGAGAATTGCTGTGTCCATTTTAGATGTTGGCTACACACATACATAGTACCAAAAAAAAAAAAAATACAGAACAATCATTAATTTGGAGTAGAAAAAGAGATGAGATACAGAGTTTCAGGTATTTACATGAAGATACCCAACTAACAGTAAATCGAATTTGAGCCCATGAAGTTTTCTTGTTTGTTTGTTTTAATATGGTTTGTGGAATCACACCTACTACACATTGGTAGTAGTTGAAATTAAGAATGTTTGTGAGCCCTCTTAGGAAAAGCAAAACACGGATTAACAAACACCAACATTAAAGGGGCAGTTAGTCAGCAAAGAAAAAAAATCTATCATCCAGAGGAACTGGAAAGAAAAGAATAGAGTTATGGAAAACAAAGGAAAATAGTATCTCAGATGCTACTAGGAACTCAACAAAGCAAAGATGAAAGCTGTTGAAAGAAGTTGACAATCAAATGGGAAATCCCTAGTGCGTATAAAACCCCAAGGGGATAAGGTGTAAATAAATGACACTAAAGACTATTGAATAAGGAAAGCTACCATCTACGCATCCTCCAGTATTGTGACGATCTACGAAGTATACAGTTATCATGTTCTCCAGGCTCCAAAGTAGGATCATGTTCTACCTTCTTCCATCACTTTCCAGTTTTAAGCATAAACAACTATACTCTTCCATGAACTCTGTATCTCCATTAAAAATCCAGGAAAGAGTTTATCAAGAAGCCAACACAAATATTCCAATACTAGACCAAAAGGTAGTAGAGATCTTTGGTAATACTTCCCCTTTCAGAGATCTTCAACATTCCGTCTCCATGGATTTGTCTATTCTGGATGTTTCATACAAATGGAATAGGTGACTTTTGTGTATCTGACCTCTTATGTAATGTTTTGGAGGTTCATCTACATTGTAGCTTTAAAAGCACATATCGAGTAACATGTCATCTTAACAGGTATCCTTGTTCTTTTATCAGGGACCAAAGTAATTGAGTCCAGTATCAGGGAACCAGAGATAACTTAATTATATTTTAGCACACACTTACTAGTGAATAGGTGCTCTTTTAATATTGTCATTTCCCTATTTTCTCCTCCATCCCATATCCCCATTCACTTGTACTCCTCTCCATAAAGTAGATACCCAAAAGAATTAGATTTTCAAATAAGCATATGTACACTGATGGCAGCACTCTTCACAGAAGCCAAAAATTAGAAACAACTAAATGATCCATTAATAAATGGATAAACAGGGCCCTCCCTGGTGGCGCAGTGGGTTAAGCAACGCACTATGAAGCAGACCGCAGCCACTGCAGCATGAGTTCAAACCCTGCCGCCGGCTGGGGAGGGGACCCACATGGCGCGGCAGACCTCTCCTGCTGTGCCCGCTGCTCCCCTCAGCAGTGTACTTCTGTTGATCTGCCTGTTCTGCTCCCCACTCTGTCTGGTGGATTCTCTCACCCCCACGCCTCTGGACTGTACCCCAGCTCTTATATGCATAAATAAATAAATCTTTAAAAAAAATAAATGGATAAACAATTGTGATATATCAGTACAATGTGATATTATTCAACCATATCAAGGAATGAATTACGGAAAAACTACAATGTAGAGGAACCTCCAAAACACAAGAGGTCAGATACACAAAGGTCACATATTCCATTTCTTTTTTTTTTAAAGATCTTTTTTTTTTTTTAAAGATTTATTTATTTATGCATACAAGCACTGGGGTACAGGCCAGAGGTGTGGGGGGGTGAGAGGATTCACCACAGAGAGCAGGGAGCAGAACAGGCAGATCAACGGAAGTACACTGCTGAGGGGAGCAGCGGGCACAGCAGGAGAGGTCTGCTGCACCATATGGGTCCCCTCCCCGGCCAGCAGCAGGGATCGAACTCGTGTGCAGTGGCTGCGGTTTGCTTCATAGTGCGTTGCTTAACCCTCTGCGCCACCAGGGAGGCCCCACATATTCCATTTCTATGAAACATCCAGAATAGAAAATTCATGGAGACAGAATGTTGATTGGTGGCTGCCAGACAGGAGATAGCACTCACAGGGAAGAGGCTAGACTTGAAAGTGAGGGAAATGCTTAGTGGTTGCACAATACAATGAAAGTAAGAATTGCACTAAAATGTTCTCCTTAAAATAGCTAATTTTCTGTTACATAGAATTTTACCTCAGTGAATTCTTTTTAATTCTTTTAATAACCTTCTGTAATGTGCCTGTAAAGGGAAATGTCCTTTAAAGTGTTATTTGTGTAGTTTAATTCATATACTATAAATGTCATTACACTCCAAATCTGTTGCATCTTTACACAAAAGTCTGAAACCTCTTTCAAGTGAATACTACACACCCTAGGCTCATATCCTGGCCAAAGTTACTTTCACTCTTACTTGGAAGAACTTAAAAAATAAATCTTTAATGATAAAATTTCAAGTTTAATGACGTCTAACTTGTCGAAGGAGTATTTCGTATCAAGAAACCTTAATGTCAAGACAATGGTGGAAATGTCTCCTCATAAGATCAAACTGGTCAGACCCACTGCTGCAAAATTTTCCTGAGTGTGCAGGGTCAGGAGCTATCATTAATAAAAATGTGTTCTTTAAATAAAATGACCCATAAGAGGATTTACTAGAAAAGCCTGAATAAGATCAAAAGCCTAACTAGTTCTGAAGAGAGAAGCCTTGATTCTGTGATTTGAGGGCCATCCCAGGCAAAATCTTCACCCCAAGTTCCCAGAATAACATCACTTGGAAGAGTTTCCCACATAACAACCTGACATTCTCCCTGAGTTTACTTTGCCCTAATGTTCCAAGAAAGGCTTTATGCCTACCTTAAACATTAAAAAGAAGTCAAAGCTGTCTAGTTCCTCTGAACCCAAGCGCATAGATGCACATGAGCTAATTCTGAGGCCAGAAAATTTGAGGAACTCAGTGCTCTACTCATGACATGGCAGCAAAGCTGCAGCCTCGTACACCCCTGGAACCGACAGTGCTGAAAGTCAGCAGGTAACTGCCCGTGCCAGCAACCACTGTTTGACTGAGGAGACTGCACAGAGCCCACACTTGAGAACAATGTCACTGGTCAGGATCACCAGAGGGAGCGTGCAGGTCACCCCTGAGGTGACCTTCTCAAGGTGCAGAGCAGATGCCCTGTCTCTGCTATTCAACTCCAGCATCTCCATCAATGGGAGCCACTAGAAATGCAGCCTCCCTGCTCCACCCCAGGCCTGGGAATCAGAACCTGCCTCCTTAAGATCCTCAGTGATTGGAGGCTTTGCAGGAGAGTAAGTTTTCTAGCAAACAAAATGAAGAAAATATTTTCATCAACTATGACTTAATCAGTGTTTCTCTTTGGTGTAAACACGAACCACCTAGGAGTATAAAGCTACCACCAAAAGTGCTTAAATTGCATTCTTATAATATGATCATTAGGATTATTCAAAGTTATTTTAAAGCAACTCCTAGCAGTCAGGTGACCAACGCAAGTTTGTATTTAATTTTCAGTAAGAAAAAAATTCAATCCCAATTTTCATCCCCTGACTCTAGTTTATTATTTTGGAAAATGTGTCTGTGATTTCATGGCTTATGCTAATGATACATCTATCTGCAAAGTAAAAACGACAGTTTATGACTATAATACATAGATAAACACTAAGAGATCCTATTTCAGTTGCTACTTGTGAATAAAATAAGCAGTTAGTCTTTAAGTTTTCCTTAGCTTCTTATTTATTTTGAAATAAATGGCTTGGACATTTGCTAATAGCAAAGAATTAAGAATGAGGCGAGCAGTCAAGTTTTGTCCTAAGTGAAAACTGGAGTAGGAACTGACAAGAAATGCTTGAAAGGAATTGCCACGTAACGTTAAGGACCCACGAGATCATACTAACTATGCCAGCAGCAAGGTGGTTTGACTTTTCTCTTCCTTGACAGCAGAACCAAAACCAAACCAAGAGTCAGAACTGAGAGTTGGCAAGTCAGGGCAGCAGCAGGTCAAAGGAATGAAGGCCAAGTTCTTGAGTAAAAGGCTAGTTGCTAAAATGCTTAATCGACTCAGGTTACAGTGAAGTACATAGCAGGTCACAGGCTTTGACTAACTGCAGCATTGAGCAAGCTACAGTCTTGGATATTTGTGAAATTAAGCTTCACATAATTCTAAAATTTACCTACTCTTTCAAAGGAAATGCTAATATCAACATATTAAGTGCTGGCTGAATACAGACTGACGGTTGCCAGCAGTGGAAGAAATGGGAGTTACAAAATGGGAGTTAACAAAAAAAGGTCTGTCTCAAATTGTCCGTGGTTTATGTTCCAAAATAAAACAAGTAACTGTTAAAGAAACGTCACACTGATTGTAAAAAACATTTTATAAAGCAATAAAGCATATTAGGGAAGGATAACTACACAGTAAATATTCAGAGCTGGCTAGGAATTCGAGTTCCTTCCATATGGCTCCTCCCACCTCCCTGCAGAGAAGCTCTTTTACACGTGATGAATCTAGATCATCAGCCTTTAAACTCTTTTAGCCCCAGGAACTCCCTGCTTTATGAAACTGACTCACATCTCATCATTTCTGTGTCAAGGAAGTCCAAAGATTCTCTCACTGTAACTTTAAAATGCTGATTCTAAATCAGCCTACTTAGTGCGAAGTAAATCCCATCTTTCTCCTACAGGAGAGTGCCTCAACTACTTACCTCTCCTGCCTCATATAGACGCCACACCTTCTCTCAACCTCACATCTTCTGTGTAAATATCCCTCTTTCCCTCAACGCTCCCTGAGTCTCATGCAACAGTTTTCATTCTCATTTTACACTGGCCCTCCCCTGAACAGCTCATTTTCTCAGGTTAATATTCATCAAGTTCTTACATTACGCCAGGCAGCAAACTGAGGCACTTTATATGAATGACATCAAATTCCCACCAAAAAAGCTGTGACATATTATGGTTCCTATTTTACACATGAGGAAACTCAGGCTTTAGCAGAAGCATAACTTGCCCAAGGTCATACAGAAAGGGCTGGGGCTGGGAGTCACGCCCATAGTTCAATTCCTCAGTCTGTGCTCATAACCTTTGTGTTGATATACTGGCTCCCGACTGCTGCTGTAACAAAGCACCACAATTTAGTGGTTTAAAGCAATTTTATTACATTATAGAAGTTCAAAATCAGTCATCACCAGGCTAAAAACAAGGTGTCAGCAGAACTGCAGTTCCAGAGAATCCATTTCCTTTCCTTTTCCATCTCCTAAAGATCTCCTACCACCATCCTCAAAACCAATAGTATCAGGCTGAGCTTCCCTCAGTCTAGTATCCAGTTCTTTCTCCCTCGTCTACTTACAAGGACACTTGTGATGATATTATTATATCCACCTGGATAATGCAGCGTGTGAATATCTCTGAGAAACAGAAGAATCAATGAGATAGTGCAAGTCCCACTTCAAAAGTCAGCAGACTTGAGACCCAAGAAAAGACAATATTTCATTCTAAGACCAGGAAAAGACCAATGTCCTGGGTCCAGTCTTGCGGGTGGAGTTTCTGCTTACTCACAGCACAGTCAGACTTTTTGTTCTATTCATATCTTCAACTGAGTCAATCAGGCCTCTCGACCTCAGTTCCATACCCACAGTCCTCCCTGCTCCTGCAGCTTAGTCCTGCCTTGATTCACACACCCTCTTTTCCTCCTGTCTGGAAAATTCCCTACCCATACCTTCTTACTCCATCACTTATCCAGGTCTCTAATCCAATGTCAACTACAGAAATAACCAAGTGCTTTCTCAGAAATACTTTCCATACATGCACCCACAATCATTCTCTAACCATCCACTTTGTTTTTCATTGTAATTCTTAGTAAGCAGCAAGTTATGGTTGTAATTATTAGCACCTTTCAGGTTATCATGGATTTACTAGCTATACTCCAAAAGTTTCTCTGCCTTACTTGTGGTCCTATTCCAATTTTTAAGAACTGTGCCTAGAACATAATAGGAGCTCAATAAATAATTCTGAAAGGGAAGAATAGTCCAAGTGACCATTGCTCTCATTCCAATTTTACACACAGTTCCTATTTCTTATTAATGTCATTTGTTTCTCCCTTCCCAATTTCTACATAAAATATATCTGCAAAATATGTTCCAAGTGTTTTTGTAGCTGAATAAAACTGTAACATGTGACATAATCCTACTTCAACAAATTTTCTTAACTTGAGTTACTTACAGTGTTGCTTCAGCAATTCTAATTAATGTTTTAAAAAGTACACTGCCCTTCAGGCTAATGAGTGACATATAAAAGTTCACCTTAAATTTAAAAGGGAGTAAATGTTAGTACTCTAGGGAAATACTCTTAAACTCGTGCCAATACCATGACTAAGATTATGGCTAGAAATAAAACAGGAGTTTCCTGATTTACAGTGCTGTATCATTATGAGGGTATTGGAAATAGCTTCGGTGTTGACACTCAGATTTTAAGTTTCCATGCTTTATGATACTTGTCTTGAATTGGGGAGTAGGAGAGAAATCACAAGACTTGACAAAATCTAAAATATAAATAATTCAGCCATCTCTAAAGTTCTAGTGAGGAAGCAAAACTTATACACATACTGAGGAGTAAAGTACTCTGAGATTATATAGTTTGGTAAAGGAATGGTGAGTCAGTAAAATTTGATTAAAATATAATCAAACCCTCATTTATTTACATGCATTTATACTAAGTTATTAAAGTATTTGAATGTTTAACATCTAATATCTGTTGCCTTGAAGGTAACTAATGGGCAATCCCTACTTGGTTTATTCTCTCAGATTTTACTACAGATGCTGAGCCTACAGAAATTTTAGTAAAATATGCATGACATATATAACATACTATACATACTTTACAAAAAAATATTTAAATTAATATACAACCATGGAAATGTCCATTTTAGTGCATAAAGTAGCCTTATTTTTAGGAAATGACCAACTTTGGGACTGTGATTTCTTATACAAGCATAATAATACATTAATAATATATTTTAACAATACCTTAATACTCTCCTGTACTTTTTATTAAGAAAAAGTACTCCATATTTTTGTTACAGGTACATTATTTTTAAAGAAAATGATAAGATTGGCAAGCTAATAAAATAAGAATAGCTAAAATTTTAATGTTTGAGGCATAATCACACAACTGGCTCATTTTCCCTCTGAAATATAAATATTCTTTTAGGGCCGTTTTAATTAGGAGACCACAAATTAGCAGTTTTAATCAAGTTATTGGTATTGTTGCCCTTCACTCTCTCTCAGCAGATGGAGAAAAAAGAAAAAATCTAATTCAAATATCGAGATCTGACCCAACACATATGAAATTTTTCCAATGGAGTAATAGGTAAATAATGAACAAAAGTTAATTTTTAGAAACACCTCGCCTCCATTATTTATCAACTGTGAGAAATCAAGAACATGAAATCTAAATAGGTAGTGAGGCAGCAGTTGTGCCAGAACCGTGTCATTAAAGGGACCCCTTTGTGTGTCTCTCCACTTCTTCCCCTCCTTTCCCGCCACCTGGAGAAGGAGACCATCGCAGGCAGAATCAGCTTAGAAAGACCATCACTCTTACTGGCCAAAATAGCAGGCAGGCAAGGATGAGTGACTTGTAAACAATTTGATGGTGGAAACCTATTCCAAATTTGCAGGTAGAAGAATTCCTCAATCAAATCTACACAGTCAGCAATGAAATTGAAAGAATAAAAACAAACACCATGGAGCTACTTAAAGTAGCTCTTCACATAAGACCTGAAACCATGAAATATATAGAAGAAAAGTGGGCAAACTCTACATGACTTACACCTCAGTAACATCATTAAAGACACAGCACCCAAAGCAAAGAGAGTGAAGGAAAAGATAAACAGCTGGGACTACAACAAACTTAAAAGCTTCTGTACAGCAAAAGACACACTAACCAAAACAAAGCAACACCACACTGACTGGCAGAAAATCTTTGCACACAATGCTACTGACAAGGGACTTACCAAAAAGATCTACAAAGAGCTGACCAGACTAAACAAAAACAAACAATCCAGTCAAAAAATGGGCAGAAGAGCTAAAAAGACAGTTCTCCAAAGAGGAAATGCAAATGGCCAACAGGCATATGAAAAAATGCTCAACTTCTCTTGTAATCAGAGAAATGCAAATCAAAACCACTATGAGATACCACCTCACACCAATGAGAATGGTGCATATCAAAAATATTATCAACAACAAATGCTGGTGAGGATGTGGGAAAAAAGGAACTCTACTATACTGCTGAAGGGAATGCAAACTGTTCCAACCACTATGGAAAGCAGTGCAGCAGTTCCTCAAACTGCTAAAAATGGAACTCCCATATGATCCAGCAATCCCACTCCTAGGAATATACCCCAAAGATACAAAAACACTGATTCAAAAGAATATCTGTACCCCTATGTTTATTGCCACTGTTTACAATAGGTAAGACCTAGAAACAACCTAAATGCCTCAAAACAGGTGATTAGATCAAGAAGATGTGGTACCTATACATGATGGAATACTATTCAGCAATCAAAAAAGATAAACTAGAGTTACTCCTAGAAACATGGATAGAGCCAGAAGGGATTATGCTCAACGGAAATAAGTCAGAAGGCAAAAGAAAAATACTGGATGGTTTCACCCCTAGGAGGAATATAAGAGAACCAAATAAGTGACCAAGGAAAAGAATAATAACTTAAAAAAAAAAAAACACAGCAAAAACAAAAAGACAAGGACAAATCAGAAACACTTTGTGTTTTATTTGATGTCAGATATATATATAAATAAAGAAAAAGAGGAAAGGAAAAAAAAAATAAAATGAGGTACAGTTAAAAAAATAAAGAAGTAGCTCTTCAATATCATCTACCTAATCTCTTCCCACACAGTCATGTTATCAGTACATTGTTTATGTCAACATCCAAAAACCTTCACAAATGTATCTTGTTTGTTACCAATTGCAGAAGAGAGTCCCTCTGAGATAGGCACTGGATTTGACCCAGAATAGAGCAACCCTCACTCACCACTCTTTCAAGTTAGAGATATATTACCTGCTGATCCAAGTAGCATTCCAGTATTCCTGGAGTATTTCCTCTTTCATCATGCAAAATTGATTCCTGACTGGCCCAGAAAAGTACCACTCATGAATGAAAACTGTAATTATGTTCATAACTTCTGATATTATCCCAACTTGGATGAGAAAAGAAAGGAAACAGAGAAGACTGTCTTCCCTAGAAACACTGTCTTCTGGTCTCACATTTTGGTTTCATTTGTAGCAAGAACTTAGTAGATCTGTCTCCTCTCTGCCAACTTTCTTGCCCCCTCCCTACCTCTGGGAAAAATAATCGGACAAATTAACCACTGCCTAAGTAGTTTTTAGAAACATACATGATAAAACCTAGATTAAAATATTGATGTTCTGTAGCTGACTCCTGGGTAAATATTCCACTGCTGCTGAAAGGGAACAACCAGGAGTTCCCACAGTGCCTTGGCATGGACTGTGCCTCACTACTTTGCTAACACCGAGGAGCAGAGGAGAGCGAAGGTGAAAGAATCAGAAATAATTTTCCACAGGTACAAAAGTGTTGAACAGTAATAACCTTTTGAGAGTGGCACCCCCAGAATAGACCCCCAGGCTTGGCTTGTTTCCTGAAGTAGCCATTATGACGGAAGGGAAACTGACACATCCAATAGCTTAATCTCCATTGGCATCTCTGCCCATTTCCTTCATTCCACAGCATTCCTGAATTAGGAGGCTAACTTCCCAGCCTCTGGTCACACCTTACACATTCCACTCTTGAAAGTAACCTGAAGGAGTAACCCTTTAGAGCAAAAGGTGTTCAAATTCAGTCCATAGTTTTGATGCAACTGTGACTGCCCTGTGGATTTTTTTAATGCACAGAAAGATATAACCACTTTAAACAAATGATTCAGATTTTCTGGAATAGCACTGCTTTTCAAAGGAGAATTGCAACTAAAATAAATAGAGAAATCAAATCCATAGTCATCAAACTAGTCCATGTAAAGATAGTTTCTTGACTCTTTAGCTTCTTGGTTCTGAACCAGGGATGGCTTTTATCCTTAAAGGTTATTAGCAGTACTGAAGACAGTTTTAGCTGACACAATGGAAGGTGCAGGACATAGTTTACTGGGTCCAGTTAGTAGAGGCAGAGATGCAGCTACACAATCTACATTGCACAGGACAGACTTCTCACAACAAAAATAGTCAACATTGCCAAGGTTGAGAAACCTCATTTGGCTAAATGCCAATAAATCTCTAGGAGTCTGTGAAGACGACAATATTAGGGTTAATAACTTCCTGAATGTTCTATACACTATTGTATTTCATGCAACTAACACATCAGATGGTAAACATTATTCTGGTTCAACAACTCTTTTCACCATCAGAATATCTTGCCTGTTTCTCAGGGCTTTGTTCTGAATTTTTTTTAACTCCCAAATAAAGTTTAGTTTTGAGTTTCAATGATTTGAACATAGCCACATTTAATACCAGCTAATTTTTTGGAAGACTCAAACACTTACGTCAGAATTTTTTTATTTAGCTTGGCTTGGTAAAGAATATAAAGACAGAAAAGGTAAGGGAATTATAACTCCTTATATATAAAACACAGGTAAACAGTCATCTCTCTTAAAGATCTGTGAGAATATGAGTATTCCTACCCAAAAAAAAGTCATATAAATGCTTCAAGCAGAACAATCGATATATTTCTAAATCACCTAAACCTCCTCTCTCTGTATCATCATTGTTCAAAGGACAGTTCATTCTTCTCACACAACTCCATCTGCAAAGGGTAAACCCATTGTCTTTACTTCAAAACCAAATATACGTGGTGGCTGAGGTGAGTTTAATAACAGTATAGCTGAAGGAAAAAGTGAAAAAGGAGTAATGGAAGAGGGAATTTGGGCCATTATAATCACTCAGTTTAGCAAACCTGTACACAGAAATTGTGTAATTCTTACCATATTTGACATAAGTTGGTTATATCTACCCCACACATACCTCCTTTGTAGAACCTACTTTAACACACACACCTGAGTGAGCCAAAGAAAATCCACACTCCTAACTGCATTTAGCCAAGATGAACACCTTTTCACGGCACTCATCTGCACACTGGCCAGTGAGCTATGCCATCTACGGCGGGCAAAGGGGAGGTACTTGAATTTTTCAGATTCCTCCATTGGTAGCCTCAACTAAGATGCCATTTCATGTTAGAAATGGAGCAGAAAAGGTAATTTTATGTAGCATGTGGTTACCACGTTTATGGCTGAGCACTGCATGAAGGGGAGAGTCCTCTGAAAAGTCCTTAAAATAAAACTCTTATCTTGAGAGCATCTCCGCACTTTTTTGCTGAAAAGCACTAACTGCATTAAAATTGGTGAAATCTGATTAGGACTGTGGACTGTAAAAATGTCAGCTTCCTGACTTTATCACTGCTTTATAGTTATGCAAGATGTCACTGCTGGAGGAAATGGGTGAAGGGTAAAGAGACCCCTTCTGTATTGTTGTTTTGCAATTTCCTATATATCTGTATTTAGGAATAAGAAATTGTATTCATTTTTGATGCAGTTTAGTTTACAATACTGTATATGATTTAGAAGAATAGGTTCCTACCACTTGAGAAAATAAGAAGCTTTAAAAAAAAAATAAAGTATTAACTGAAACATTTGCCTAGCCTATTTGTAAAAGTTCCTGAGGCTGACGTAACAAAGTAACACAAGCTAGGATGCTTAAAAACAATAGACTTATTATCTGAAAGCTCTGGAGCTATTAAGTCCAAAATCAAAATGTCCACAAAATCATGCTCCCTATGAAACCTGCAGAATTCCTCATTGCCTCTCTCTAGCTACCATGGTTTGCTACTATCTTTAATGCTCTATCCGATCCTCAGCTGTCTCAAGGCACTCTTTCTATACCAGCCTTCACATGGCCACCTTCTGTATTGAGATTAAGGGCCCACCCTACTCTATTATGACCTCACCTTAAAGAATTACATCATCTGCAGCAACCCCACAATAAAATCACTTCTTGAGGTGCAAGTGTAGGACTTCAAATATTATATCTTCTGGGGTGGTAGGAGGGACATAATTCAATTTAAAATGCTATCCCATTAAAGACATAATTCTAAAGGCTTCTATTTTCACAATGGAAATCTTGTTCATTCAAACAAATCATTTATCTACTATATATCTCTACATACTATGTTAGGTGCTGTGAATACAAAAATCACTAATATGAAGAGTCTGGCTCAAAAGTTTTATTTATCTTCTGTAATATCAAAATCTACGGCTTCAGACATGCTCCTTTGTGAAGAATTCCCAGAAGTTGGTGTTTCCTAGTTATACTACAACTGGTCATAGGTGTTCAACAAATACCAGTCTGCCATAATTCTCCACAGAATGTTTATTAACACTGTTTTCTTGCTCATTTGCTAATTTATTGTCCAGGTCCCTGCTCCCCCAATTAAGAAGTAGGCTCTTTGATGGTAAGGTCCTATCTGCGTTGGTTCCTACAATATATCCCAACAAGCCAGAAAAAAAACCTTAATTTAGTAGACAATTATTTTTTATAAGAATCAATATGCTACAAAGACATTCACTGAGTATCTGTATGTGAGACTATACCACCCCTCTCCATCCTCATCACAACCTACAAGGCATAAGCTGGAGTTCTAATTCACACTTGAAACTGAGGCTTTGAGAAATTTGGAGATAGCCACCCGAACTCACAACATAGGAGGAAAGAGTGACATGAGGCATGTAATGACTTCAAACCACCTGGGCCTAGCCCAGTTCTGTGGCTGTGGTCACTCTTAAGTGTCTGAGTCCACTGAAAATGCTTTGGTTCCTATATTTAGAAAACCATCTTATTTAACATACCAGAAATACATTTCATTTAGTTTCTAGAGATAAAATCCAAACTAGATAGAATTTCTGAAGTCTAAAATAGAAATACTTGGAGAGATCTTTGGATTTAAAAATAAAATACATTTGTGCTTTTTTTTTCTAATCAAAGAATCAGAAATTTGAATAAAACCTCTAGTGGCCAACACCAACAAACCACCACCATCGAAGCACTCCAAATATGCAGGGTGTTTGATTGAGATCAAAGACAAAGTTCATTTACAATACATGTAACTGATCCAAAAAATGACAACTTATAATCTAAGCATTAAACTAAGAAGAACTCAAACCATTTGTAAAGACAAGGTATTTTCAATATAATTCAAACTTGTAATTTTCATAGAAGATACTTCATGTTATTCTCATAAATATTTCTTTTACTAAATTCAAAGATTCTTCCTAGAAAGACTTCAAAAACCAAATTTCTTTTATTCCTTAAGTAATACCTTCTAACTCACTATATTTTAGAATTCATATATATGTGTAATATGTATAACAGTAATAAACTATTAACACTAATAAAAATACCATGTCACCTGTCTAGTCATGATAAAATGGAACAAAAACAACTTGTTAAAAGGGAATGAGTTATTATTTAAGCCCAATTTCTCTGTAAATTCTATATATCCAGATATTATGTGTGTCACATATAATATACATTTTTATAATTCTATATTTCAAAAGAAAATAATAATATTCTGATAGTTTGAAGGATAAAACAGAGAGTTGTTAAAAAAAAAAAAAAACCTTTTTCCTTCTCTCCTCGACAGATTTTTTTCTAATAATAAACACTCTGTAACCAACTTATTCCTGCCAATTTGATGAGATACCTTTTCATGCCAGTTGAAAAACCCAGACGTTTTGGTACTCCCACCTTTCTCTCTTTGTGCCTTTAACATCTGAAAACATGAATAGTCAAAGAGAAGGTTCTGAATATATTATAAACAGCTTGATTATACCTAAGATAACATAGTTTTTGTTCATTACATTTCAGTATGAGCTGTCTTAAAGATCATCATTTTCTAAAATTACATTTTTAAACTGATTCCTGTCACCAGCCCTCATTCTCCAAGGTTGCTAAATTTTTTGAATTATTCATCATTTGTACTCAATTATAAATTACTTATTTCCAAAGACACAACCCTACCTTATTATTGGTCTGTCGAGTGCCTTAAACCACAATTTATATGGTAGTGTGGGGTATTTTTCACATGCAAAATTTTGAAATTAAAGTTAGACACAATCTAAAGTTTCATCCACAGTCACTTTATGAATAATACTATTGAGCCAAGTAGGAAGAGAGAGACTTGCCATCATATCATACCATGTAAGATGTTGGGGAAAACATGTTACATTAAGCAAGAAAGTTGGCAGCTCTTTGTTTTTTTCCAAGATTTTATTTATTTATTGCATACAAGAGCTGGAGTATAGGCCAGAGGTGTGGGGGATGAGAGAATTCACCAGAGATAGAGTGGGGAGCAGAACAGACAGACTGACTGAAGTACACTGCTGAAGGGAGCAGTGGGCCAGGCAGGAGAGGTCTGCTGTACCATGTGGGTCCCCTTCCTGGCCGGGAATCGAACTTGTGCTGCAGTGGCTGTGAAAGCCCCACAGTGTGGTGCTCAAACCCTTGCGCCATCAGGGAAGCCCAAGTTGGCAGTTCTTTAGTATTTTACAAATATACTCAAGACCTGTGTGTGAGAGAACACCACAGGGGAACATCTGAAAATTATCTTATACTGAAGTCAAGAAACAAATGAAGTATACAAGGCTCAGAATATGATCCTAAACAAAAGCACTGTGTAGAAGACATAAGCCCAGAAGGAGGATAGATGACATTTGAGGTCACGGAAATCAAAACAGATAAAAAATAAATAAAGCCTCCTTGCAGAAGAAAAGTAGAAAGAACTCGAGATATGAGGAGGATATCACTTGAAATAGTTTTCTTGAACACAAAAAAAAAAGCCTAATTTCTGTGTTAAGTCAAGATAAGAGAACCTGTTTATGCTCATGTTTTACACATCAAAAACAAACCTAGTTTTTAAGATAATTTATTACTTACCAAACCTGCTATGGGTGTGGACAATCTATTGATCTTCTTAATGACACCAGGTTTGAGCTTATTAATTAAACTGAAAATAAAGAAATAACATGTAATTATAAGAATGCCAATATCATCAATTCAGTGTTGTTTTTAACATTCTTGTTTTTAACAATCACACATGTCACTATTCCGCCCCCAATGACTTATTCAGACCAAGAGCCCAACAAAAAGAAACCAAGAAAACAAGTCAAGAAGCAATAAAAACAGCGCTACAATGGTGAGTGGTTCTCTGAGACCAGACACATTCTATATCCCGATGTATGTCCTTAAAAAATTATTTCCATTTTTATTAATGAAAGATAATATTTAATTGTATCAAATAGCCAGCTTCAGAATTTCTTCACTTGGCCCTACGAACTCTTTCTTTCTATTAATCATTTTCATTATTTTCTCAAAATGATGGGTGTCTACTTTAATAGGTAGCTACAAAACCATAGTATTTGGTTCTCATCTGCAGCTGCCTGAATGGTAAAAGGAGGGCCAAGGGGAGGAAGATGGTCCTGCCCCTGCTGCTACAAAGCAGCAAGAGCCCAAAAAGGTGGTAATTCACCTTTCGAGAAAAGACCCAAGAATATTGGCTTTGGACAGCACATCCAGCCCAGAAGTGAGGTCACCCACTGTGTTCAATAACCCACTACACGGCTGCAGAGGCAAGGGGTGCTTATCAGTGGCTGGACGTGCCTTCTGCCATTAACCAGCATCGCAGACCTGGGACAACAAAACAGCTGCTGGGCTGCTTAGGCGGGCCCACAAGTCCAGACCAGAGACCAGCAAGAGAAGAGCAGAGATTGCTGTTAGCACCAAACTGAGAAAACGTGCTGGCAGAGTGTGTCCATTTACAGGGCCTCCTGTCCTTCAAGCAGGGCTAATACTATCACCCCCCATACACCCGGTGGAAAGCAAGCAAGCTCAGTTGGCACATGGCATGGACCCCATCAAGCTGGTCATCTTCCTGCCTGCCTTGTGCCGGAGATGGGGGTTCCCTACTGCATGATCAAGTGGATGGTGAGGCTGGGGCGGCTGACCCGTAGGAAAATGTATGCAAGCATCAAGACCAATTACAATGACAGATATGAAAGTCCGAAGTCACTGCAAAGACAATGTGCTGGTCCAAAACCTCTGACTTGCATGGCCAAACTGGAAAAGGTAAGGGTAAAAAACTCACCACCAAACTGGGCAATGTGTACACCACTGTGTCTTCTACATACACATACAAATAATAACAATCCTCTTTTAAAATGTTTTCAAAAATATATTTTAAATGATAAAAATAACACTATTTTGCCCAATTTAAAGGCAGCAATGGATGTCACCAAAAGAGCCAACTATTAGTAACTCCAGTTCACGACTGCTTTATTATCATAGCAGAATGGCTGGATGAAAAATTATACCATAATTTTTCATAATACTTTTGAACTTAAACTGTATCTCAGTATCTCAGAACCTGACACTGAACAAGCTTAATTTACTATGAAAGAACCTGAAAAGATCATCATAAGTTCATGCTCTAGCGTAAGAAGCACCCCCCAGTCAGTGGGGTGCTCACAGCCAGCTGCACTGTGGAAGGTGGGGCTTTCCAGACTTCACTTCCTGAGCTGCTGCTGGTGGGAGATACAGGCAGAGCTTTGGGCAGTTAAGCTGCTGGGGCTTTGGGCAGTTAGACAACCGGTGAGGAGTGTCTGTGGAGAAGCCCCCAGCTTGCCACATGCAGCTTAGGCTTGCACCTTGGCTTCTGCTCAGCAGACACTGTCTGCGGTTGGACAGATGGCATCTGGCCTCTGCCAGGCTATAGACACTCTCTGTGTTTCTCTCCTCTCCTCTCCTCATCCTTTTCTCACTCGGTGTGTAAAACGAATCCTGTTACTGTCGATTCTCCCCGTGTGTGCATTTTTGAGTCCTTGTCCTGCTTTCTTCAACATGCAAGTGTGGACCCACCAACTGGATCCCCTGTTGTCAACCCAGTTCCCCAAGGCTTGCTCCATTTCACAGCAACACTAAAAAAGAATGCAGCTTTGACAACTCTAACTTAGCAAATACTCTTTTTGCTTCTAGATCTACATTATTATGAATTCTGTTTCATTGTTATTTATTAGTACATTGCCAGGCCATAGAGAAATTTAATACTATACAATGCTTATCTATTAACACTAACTTGGCTAATACCTCATTAACCAATACCAGAAAATGATAACTTGAAACATTATCTTTCTATTCAATAATCCATCTATAAAAGAACAATTCTTTACTCTGTAATGGAGCCCTAAAGAAAAGCAAATAAAGGAGAAAGAACCAAATATTCTTAATTTACTGGTCTCCTCTTCACAACAGGAGACAGAAAAAAATATCTGACACTATAGAATGTCATTCCTTCAAATGCTCCAGAGATTTATATATACACCTGAGTGTGCTAAATATAAAAAAAAGACAAAAGTCTCAATTCAATAACCTTCAGAATGTTGTTCAACAGGATTGAAATCACAAAACAGTGGCTTATGAAGATGTCTGCTGAACAAAATATGTTTTTCTGTTTTCATAGCTTCTTCACAACAAGATCTTCCCATAATTTAATACAGATAATAAAAACATCTCCTTGACTTTAAGCACTTCCTGGACCTATTTACTCCTTGGTTGCTAATATCATATTTGTCCACTAAAAATCATATAGAAAGGAAGATTCTCTCCCTGCATGGCTGCACTGTTTTTCATTAATCACTAGCTGAGAAGCTAAAAAAAAATTGAGCAGGTTTATAAAAGACGACCATTCCAAATCAATTCTTCTCGTTGTTTCCTATTAACCAGTTCTATTGCTGGTGGTTTTCTTGCAATGCATAGAAGAACTAGTAACTGAAACATTCCTTGATAGAATCATAATTCCCCATAGGATAAATCAAGAAATGAGTAGTAGTTGACCACAGCTTGGCTATGATTTTCCTATGGTAAATAGGATCTTAAAATGTGACTTTTTCATGTGCTGTCAGGTGTAAAATATAGACCATATTTCAAAGGCTTAGTATTGTGAAAGTAAAATGTTATTTTTAATTGAATGCTAAAATATTTTGAATATAAGAAAATATATTATTAAATAATTTAAGAATTTTTCAGTGATACAAAAAATCAGAGATTCATATGAGTTGGAGGAACCTATGAAATGTAAGGATTTCATAGGTTTTTTTCAGTGATACAAAAAATTAGAGATTAATATGAGCTGGAGTAACCTATGAAATGTGAGGAAAGTCTGGCATCGGTTGTCTCGACTAGAGAAAGAGTGTCATAAATTCCTCCTCCACCCATTTGAGTCACTAATGACTTTGGCCAGATCATTCAATTTACCTGTTCACTTCACTTGCTGTTTCTATATTACAGTGTTAATATCAAGAGCATTCTTTCACGCAGTTTCTGGAATGATAATCACATAGCTTCCTCGCAATTAAGTTAGCCTAAGGAATCATACACTGTACAAATATGATGGATGATATAATAAATATACATTTTAAAAAAGGAAGGAAAGGATGATGAGAAAACAGAACAAAAAAATGCAATATCACGATAATGAGCTAACTGACCTCTCCTCATCAGAAGGTTCCAGGGTTGTTACTTGGAAGCAACAAACTCACAGTGGATTTGCATTCTTCATGCCTGAGTCTCCTCACACTCGTGCAAACATGGAAACAGCCACAAGGAAAAAAACAACATTCCAGGTAACACACAAACTATGCTCTAAAAAGCTACATCACTAGAGGAAAATGCTATTTTATTTTGACAACTGTCAAAAAGGTCTTCATTTCCTCAGAAATATAGATAAAATGCACATCTAATTCTGGCAAATACTGAACATCCGATCAAATTACAAATCATAAATTATTTCCAAACACAATGAAAGGAATACTTTACTATTTGTCTATCTGAAAAGTGTCAGTTTTATAAAATACTTTCCTACCATTTTATAAAATCTAAAGTGTAAAGGCTGAGCACATCTAAAGGAACAGGAGCACCCACTGTACATAAAAACACAGTGCCACACAAGAGAGACACTAGTCTCTTTAGAACTCTTGCATCAAAGTGTTCTTCAGTTGCACCCATGGAATTCCTAAAAAGAACACTGACTTTACCTCATTGGCCTTATCGAGAATCAGAAAGCACAATAACCCTCTAGATGCCTCTGTATACACAGATCTAGAGGTTCTGTCCCATCCCCCTTATCCTATGTGGAATCATAACTCTACTTCACCAAGCAAACTCTTAGGTCATAGCATGAAGCTGGTTTTGCAAGCACAGCAGAGGTTTGTTCTTTTGATAAGATTAAAACCAGAGCAGAGGACAACTAGTCTTGCTACTTCCATGGTAGCGCATTCTCAGAGGGAGGCCTGCAACCCTTTTCCGTCAGCTCATCCCTCCAGCTATTGCCCACCTTCTTTTCCTTTCTTCTCCCAAGTATGCTGTCCACCCACTCCAAGGGAGCTGAGTTACACAACAGATGCAAGTCACTTGACGCTGCTCGGAACCCTTGTCAGCTGGGAATGTGACCCGCCATTAAATATAACTTGGAGGTGACACCCAAACTCCATATAAAGCCAATTCGAAGTCTAGTTCAGCTATAAAAGTTTTCGGGTTTTGTTTTTTTTTTTTTACTAAGGTCTACAATACCATGTATGATTCAGAGATGTAAGATCACACCTCTCCAGATGTGTGTTACCACACCACACCCACCACCAGGCACTCATAGTCCTCCCTGATAGTCCACTGGAGTCCCCTCCACAATCTGCTCACCACCCTCCCCTGAAACCCCTATATTCTCAAGTCTCTAGGGTTTGTTACTGGTTTTATGTCTGACCCTTTGTTTCATTTCTCTATATTCACACATAAGTAAAACCTTCTGGTATTTGGCTTTCATCTTCTGATTTATTTTGCTTAGCATAATCCCCTGCAGTTCCATGTGTGTTATTGCACATGGCACGAGTCCATCTTTTATTTTTTTTTATAGCAGAGTAGTAGTCCATTGTGTACATGGACATCTTCCATATCCACTCATCTGTCCTTGGGTTGTTTCCACAATCTACCTTATTGTAAATAGTGCCACAATGAGCATAGGTTTTATTGAGAACTAGAGTCTCATGCTGTCTGTTACTCTCCAGAAACTAACTTCAACACTAAACCTCATTTCCCCTTTAATATACAGCTCTTCAGTAAAATTAGTAAATTTAGGGACACCTTTCCACTTCCTATTTCCAAAGAGTTTCTCTACTATCAGTCTTCAGAAAGACTGATGTGGAAGAACATCAATACAAGGAGTAAATTTTTTAACCAGTGAGTTATTTGGCCATTACACATCCATATCTCTAATAGTTTTCTGTCAACCACATTTGCTAAATATATAAATATAAATAATCTCTATATTAAAAAATAGAAATGTCTCCACATTGGTCCAATTTTCCTACTTATAACTATTTTTATATAATAAATACATATTTCCTTTCAAATTCAAGAGAAATGACTTCTTGTATCTGTTACTTTGCGTTCATTGTGTGCCTACTTTTAGTCTACATGCAATCTCTGATCAGCAAAGATTTGAATGCCTGCTGCATACAGAACTCTAAGCTGTCATCAGCCACGCGAGGCTGCTCAGCACAAGGGAGGCTGATGAGAGGCTGAGGGGAGGTCAAAGGGAGGCTGAGGGGAGACAGAGGGGAGGCTGAGGGGAGCCCTCGAGCCAGCAGCACCTCTAGCTCCTACCAAGGGCTCTGGCAGCTCACAGGCACATTCAAACGTGAGCTCAAATTCCCTGCCTACCTTTTAATGGAGAAATATTTCGATGAATGATTAAAAACCTCTCTCTTCTTAGAAGAAATAAATTTAGAAAAAAATTCATCCATATTTTCACTCAAAGTCTAAAGATGGTTTTTGCTTTTCTCAACAAGGACACCTCCCCTGGTATTATTTTCTCTGAATAGGAGAGTCAAATCTTGATGTTTTCTCCAAATGGCCCAGTGTTGAACAAGAGAATAAACTATCAGATATATTAACTTGGACTAGTTATCGTAAGTAAATTTCTTACTAAGTTTTTAAATAATGACCATCTAAATTCATAAGCTGTAATATTTAAGATAAAAACCATATTATATGCTATGTTGCCATGGATAAAGTAATGAGCATATTTAAAGTCTAAAGGTATTCATAATCACTTTAGTTTTTTCTTAAGACTGGTATTAAAATTAATATGTTTAATTTCTATATTCCTGTGGTTTTGAATATTGCTGAAGTACTTATGAAGCTAATAGTTGTTTACACATTATGATGGAAAAGCACAGAATGTTAACAAGTCAATGGCTTGTGATTGTTATGATGGGACCTTTTATCTCACTACTCTGTCAGGAGTATTGTGAGGTGACCTGAACCACGCTTGAGACATCCGACAGGATTCCTCTTTCGCTAAGCAACCTTCACAGTAATGGATCTCACCGCGGAGCAGGAAATTTCCCAATACCACATTGATAGTCAAGGGTGTATAGCACCCCATGATGGTTCTGCTATTTACTGTGATGTAACTTCACTAAGTTGTTTCGTGTAAATGGGAGTAAGGTGTATTACCTTGGAGCCTGTCTGTGGTTCTCTAATGTCTGTCACATAGAAATGCTTTTATGTGGATTTATACAAATACATCTTTCCCCATGTTCCTTACCATTTCTTATATTCCTTTCCAGAAATGAAATCATCAGTGCTAAGCTCTAGTTACTTCTCTGCAAAGGAGCCTGGTGACATGAATAGATTCACTTTTGCACAGCATTCCTGAGCCGCCTCCTGGCACGACAGTGGCAACGTTTCCCTCTGCTCATCTGCTGCCTACACCTGACCTTCCAGATACAATAGCTTTCCTATCACTTCTTAATTATTTTTCATATTTTCCACTATGAAGAGGCTTAGATGTGCCATTTTTCCATTTTGAAATCCTTCCTCAGGTTCCCAGAAGAATTATAGAAAAACATCTTACAATTTTATGACAAATAACTCTGTGTTGATAAAACAGCATACAAGTATTTGACAGATATTGGTGAATTGATTTCAGATTTGTACCAGTTTACATTCAATTGGTCATTTTGAGAATATTAGATACTATTTTGCCACAATATGCCCAAACTTTTTAAAAATATATGAAATTATCTGCTGCCTTTGATTTAAAAATAGTATCCAATTTTAATTATTTATAATTAAAGTGAAGTGTTTAAAGTGAATTATTTCCAATAATGCATCTTAATTTGTAAAATATTTGGTCACATATTTGTTCATTTGCCCACCAAGATTTTGAAATGTGTATCTTACCAATTTGTTCTCTGGATAATCTTTGTCTTATTTGTTTAAAATATTTTCCTCAGAATGCTATTTTCCAGATATCTCTTCATATATATTAAAAACTCTTTGGAGACTTTCCTATTCCTATGTAGTAACTGCTACATTATCAATACTATGGACACTTCGAAGTTTACATTACTGTGCAAACATGGAAACAGCCATTACTCAAATTTTCAATGGCTGTAATAACAGATGGGGTTAAGAGATGGTGTTGGCATACCGAAGAGCTGTATGGAAGAAACTATCACCTCGGGAAATACAATGCCATAAACAGCTCTAAGAAAAAAGCCTTTGCCATTACAGATGGGCCTCTGAGCTTCTCTTGGAGCCCAAAATAGAAGCCCTGGGGCTCACTGATGTCGTACACTGATCAAAGTCTGCAGTCCTAGAAAAGGACAGAGCTGTCCTGCACGAATGAGAAGAAACCAAGTTTCCTAACATGCCTGACACCTTAAAACAATAGCTGAGTATCCCCTAGTAAATTAACAGGCACATTTTTTTCAATTGTTTTTTCTTTTCCTGTTGGATGTATCTAACAAAGCATTTGTTGTGTTTAGGAAAAAACATAGCAGCTACACAGTACATATAATTAGAATAGGATTTCTCAAACCCAATAGGTGAACATCTTGCTCCAATCTTTCCAAGCTGAAAGCCATGGAAAAGAAGGTCTTATGAGGGTGAGAAGAGTTTCTCAATAATGTAGCCCAAAGAGGATCAACTTCTGGTGCACAGCTGTCTTGGGACAGAACAAACACTTGGCCTTATTCCCAGGATGAGAAGTATAGATTGACTAACTGGAGACACACCCAATAAAACTATCTTCAAATACATCTCCTTATTCCACAAGGAGAATAAAGCCTGTTTTCATTTGCGTATTTCCATGATTGCCATCACAGATGAGTAACTGAAATGACTAACTCCTATCACTGGCTGGATGTGTCTCAATTAAATATATTTAGAGAAGAGAGAAGTAATTCTGCTAGAACCACAAAGCAAGAAAGGACTATGGATATTTATGTGGTAGCAAAACTCCTGTTTGCAAAATATACAGTAAAGTAATATTCATGGACACTGATAAACCTAAAGATAAAAGACAGATGAATGAATACCATTAATAAAATCCATAGAAAATTACAACAATGACCTGAAATCAGCTTACATACTCTTGTCAATCATTTTACTAAACAGATTAGATTTTGTTCCCACCTCACTGGTTAATAAAGAGAGATTAACATGTCTAATGTATACAGTAGGGAAGATTACTATAACTGATTCTAACAAGGGAGCATTCTTTAACCCTCAACAAATTACATCAACAGTCAATCAAACTAAATAATACAAATTGATCAACAGAAGCTACTGACTTAATTGTCAACCAGATTAAGAGGTAATGAATGCATATGAGGATAGTTATATCCTCATTATTTAGATGTGTATCTTGTCCAACTCTCAGCACAGTTTAAACCCAATTTAGACTATCTGAAATGTCAGCACTCTACTGCCAGTTGGTAGAAAGCTATAATCAGCTTCCTCCAAGTCAACCTTGATATTTCAGAATGCCAGCTCAAAACGGATGAACTACTACCAAAGGATAAAAGATGTTTGAAATTACTAGATAAAATGAGAAAAATACTTAATGATGATAATGAACTAGGATACAGCAAGAATCAATATATTTTAAGGCAGAGAACCAAGTAGAAGTCAGTCCTTCTCTGTAAGGAAATTAACCCAGGTCTTAAAAATATCCTAATCCTACTTCAAACCAAACCTGACAACTCTTCTGGGTAAAACATTCTCAAGGACAGATGACTTACTATATTTACCATTAATTTAGACATCAGGATTTACACCAGGCTTCTGAACAGTTGATTCTGTTTCTCGTGGGCTTCATAGCTCAGGTGGTTGTGATCAAATAGTGACGCCTGCTAAAATGCCTCCACCAACCAGCACACTTTCTTCAGGAACAGAAAATACTTGTCTAACATTTTTTCCAATACTACCCCTTTTTTACTAACATGCCTTCATTATCCAGTAGTTAAAAACAATGTACTTCACAATAAAGAGAAGGTTCTTTTTAATATAAACATCAGGTGTGCCCCGTGGTAGAGTGTGTTATCACAGATTAATATTACCCATGCTACACTTGGAAGACACTCATCTATAGAATACTGGGCACTGGGCAAATTGATTAGTCTTAGCTGGTAACACACAAATCCCCAAACTAGTATTACTTCAATTAGGAAATGATCTAAGAATAGGCTGTTGGAAGTTTATAAATTAAAGTGACATTTATTGGGCCTCCCTGGTGGCAAGGAGGTAAGTCTCCGCACTCTGAAACTATTGGCAGCCACAGAAGCACAAGTTCAATCCCCTGCCATGGAGCTGACCCACATGGCTCAGCAGACCTCTCCTGCCTCGCCCGCTGCTCCCCTCAGCAGTGTATTTCAGTCGATCTGCCTGTTTTGTTCCCCACTCTGTCTGGTGAATCCTGTCACCCCTTCCCCCGACCCACCCCGCACCTCTGGCCTACTCCCCAGCTTTTTATGCATAAGTTCATAAAATAAATCTTTGAAACAAAAATAAAGTAACATTTATTTCAAAAATCAGTATCTCTCTAAACATGTATCCAAATGCCTGCTGTGGCCACAAAGACAGAACCTACATACTTATGCTATCTATACTGCTTGTGGCCAGTTTTTCATAACTGAATATTCTTATTGGTAACAATATGCTCCTCCTTTCAGGTTGGGTAAAGTTTTTGAAAATTATCTCAAAATGTTTATAACTCTGGAAGATGCATAAATTTCATTTTATTTTACTTTTTCATTATATTGGGGTAATGCTGGTTTACAACACTATATGAGAGTCAGAGATACAGGATCACATCCCTTCAGATGTATCATTATCAAGTATGTTTTGTGACCTAGTTACGGAGGCAATGCTCCCAAAAAGGAATCCTTAAAAATGTTTTGACTGATAGCTCAGTCCTACAGGTATATCACCACGAAGTAACTTCTTTTAAAAGATTGCTTATTTGGACTATATGTGGAAACGCAACTGTTTCATAGACACACTTCCTACATAAACCCAGCTAACGCCTATCCTGACTTGTGGGGCTTACAATTGACATCAAAGGTATTTTGCTGCAAACACATGCCTCTTTCTAGCAGGCTTTTTGCCCTTCTATCTTCTCAATACAGCAGAACACATTAAATCATATAGTTTCAAAGCAAGATAATTTCCTATGAATGATCAATTGGGCTGACCATATGAACCTCTAAAATTAGTTTAAACTATTTGGGAATATTTCTGAATGTGACAATACAGAGGACTAGAAACACCCCTTAAACTTTGTTAATGACTTTTCTTCATGACTCTTCTAGTATATATCAGGTGGAGTCACATGAAATTGACATTTCCATAGATAGTTGAATATCAACAACTTCTCATGGTTGGACAGAATAATATTGCTCTAAGACAAATACCTACCAACAGAGTTGATGAAACAGATACTATTAGCTACATAGTCATCTTTCTATCAACAACATATCTTTATACAAAGTTTGATGGTGTATAACAACCTTAATATATGTACTATGGACTTTGGCAACTTCATGAACTAGGCAAATCACTAATCACTGATCTCTACTTCACAGATGAAAAAACAAAGCTCAGATGTTAAGTTACTTGCTCAAATGTCCAACAGTAATGGACCAAGTCAAATCTAAGCCCTCAACTCCTGATCTTTGCTGAAAACAATCTCCTTTAAAAAGATAATCAAAATCATTCAAATGCTAGCATATAACACTCCCAGTGCTTACTTGTGGACAGATTCCACAAATACCTACGTGATAAGTATCTAGATTGGAATACTTACATGTCCTCAAAAATGTGGGTGCATACTTTAAGTACATTCTTATAATTTATGTGCTCACTTCTACAACTTCTCTCACCCAGGTCTACATACTTACATCCATTGGTCTATTCTCCCCTCACCATCCAAGGCCACATTTCTATCTAACATTATTGTGCATCTGCTAAAAAACAAAACAGTTCACTAACATACATGTAGGCTTACACCATCTGTCTTGAACCACCTATTTTACTTATGATAACCAACATCTGAGAAAGTATTCTCAATAATACCATGTTCACTGAATGAATGACCCATTAGTCAAACTCACTGTCATCGTCACCTAAAGCTTTAAAAAAAAAAAAATTACTATTGTCTAAATATGTCCTATAGTCATCACTATTATTAATCAGGGAAAGGTTATATATTAATAATCCCATATCATGAACATTCAGATTAAGTAATAATAATGGCTGGTAAAATATAGTATGGCTTCCTGCTCAACCACCAACTCCCACTGGCCCATCACATAATAATAGAATCTTTTCTTATTTACTAATTAAAAATAATATATATTTCACCAATGCTATCTTTAGATACAGAGACTGATAACCCCTTCCAACTTATTGTCTCTTACTGTGGGGTATCAGTTTGCAGGATCAGATCTCACCTGTGATCAAGAAAACATATCTGTGACTATGGTAGCCATGGGAAGAAACGAATTGGGGGGTGGGGAGGAAGACATTCATAATACACACACACAAACACACACCCCTTTGGCTTGAAGATACATTTTAAATGCTTTAAATACTTACTCACACAACAGAACACCATTCTCTAGAGAGGCTCGAAAATCCTTTGTTTCAAAATCCTTCTCTGTTACTGCCTGAAAAACAGATTTGGATATTAATTATCTTTTTGTTCAGGGATAGGACACAATAAAATTGAGAAGTAAATTAATTAATACGCATATAATGCTGTACTTGAAGGATGAGCATACATCACCAAAGATTTCCATTAAGAAAGTTACATGCAGTTCTACGTTACAAAGATAGAAGTTAACCACTTTAGTATGAGCAAATATAAGCAGAAAAACCCCTGTGAGTATTTTCTGTAATGCACCCTTTTATGGATGATACATAGGCTAGAAACTAAATTTCTAATATATTTTCTATTAAAAAGAAAGTTATGGGTAATCTATTCTACTAAGTGTAAATAAAAACTGGCTAAGATATAAACTTGCAATACCAACAATTATATGTGCATCATTAATTTCAATTCCATCCTTAAGTTACTCAAGTTTCATTACAAAGCGAAGTAACAGAGGGTATGAATCTACTTACAGCTACTTATGAAATGGCCCTGGTTTGCATTAAGACCTACTTACTGAGACACCCTGCAGAGAAGACTACTAAATCCGATGCAGAGGAACAAGAGAAGGGGGAATGTGGTGCAGATTTTAAATAATTCCCAACTTAAGGACAGTAGATTTGAACAGGCCACCTATGGTTACAACCACCATGTTCTTGGCAAAACCTCTAGAAAACCATCTACAGATTCTGTCACTCGGGGGAGTAGCTGGGATGGGGAAGGGGATTCCACAGCGGAAATAGGAACAGAGAAAGCAGTGGCTATTGTGGGAAAAGCTGCTCCAAGAAAAAGATGCGGGCTCCCTGCAGGGATGTGGACTGGAAGCAAAGCAACAACACTGGCACCAAGTGCCCTCGAAATGTACCCACCACTTGTACTCAGGAGTCCTTGGTGCCACCTGCCACCACCAGAGAGAGGTTCTTGGAACCTGATTTGGGAAATCACTACCCTTACATCCCAGGTCAGCCTCAGAGCTCCTGCTGCTCTTCCCAACTCTATTAGCTTGAGGACCCCTGTGTGTCTTTTCATCTTTCCACAACACCCAACATTGCTACAGCTCGGTGTAATATTGTACACTGACAAAATAATTCTTACTTTTAGAATAATGTTAGTTTTTCATAAGCTGATTCTATAAATATGAGAAGAGCCTGAACCAGAAGATTATACACTTGAATACAGGGAAGTAGGTCTTTCCTGTACAAGGGCTTAAGCTATAGAAGGACTACATTGTGGCATGAATTAAACATTTGCTGAGTGTCTGTAACAGGCACTTATCTGGATAGAAGGTATAAGAAAAAAAAAAAAAAAAGCCGGCCACTTTTCCCTCAAATAGCTCACAAGCATACTAGTAAAACTCAATGTTTCAAAATGCAGTAAAGGGGCCTCCCTGGTGGTGCAGTGGGTTGAGTGCCACACTGTGAAGCATCCGCTGCACAGCAACATGAGTTCAATCCCGGGCCAGGGAGGGGACCTACATGGTGCAGCTGACCTCTCCTGCCTCGCCCGCTGTTCCCCTCAGCAGTGTATTTCAATCCATCTGTCTGTTCTGCTCCCCACTCTGTCTCTGGTGAATCCTCTCACCTCCCACACCTCTGACCTGTACCCCAGCTCTTGTATTCACAAATAAATCTTTTAAAATAAATAAAAATGCAGTAAAACATGTCCATACAGAATAGCTATATCCCTTTGGAAAAAAAAAAAACCAAAACCTTGAATAGCCCATGAATTATCCCAGGTAACCTGTATCACCTATGTTGAATTTTCCCCAAACAGAACCTTAACAAACTCAAGTCAGCACTGCTCCCAACTAATAAAAGTACAGTAACACCTTGTTTATCTGGTAACGTCCCTCCAAAGACAACACACACAAAAAAGGCCCAACAGAGAAGACAAAGTCCATTTTCTCTAGTCATAGGAAAGCCCCTCAGAGATGCCAGTACTTAATTATCCACCACTGAGATAACTTAGAGATATTCCCTAGTCAAGGTAGATTAGAAGCAGTGATGTAGCAGAAAGAAGAGTGCTCTTCTACAGACACGTAAATTGCAGTGAAGAGGACCTGCCACAGCACGCTGGGCAGACAAGAAGGAAGAGTAGCAGTGAAAACATGGAAAGAGAAAGGGCTCAAATCTCACTTTCACTACCTTGGGATCAATAACTCCAGTCTGTTCATCTGAAATAGGGAAAATATCACCTACTTTTTACTTGCAAGGTAAGATGCTGTGCAATAAATATCTGAAGGTGGCTAATAGTGGTATATGCTTAACCTAATTATACTGACCTTCTAGTTAACACTCTGACAACTCACTCCAATAATTAACCCTCAAAGGAATACATCTGTACCACATAGACAAGGCTGAACTATGTTGAGTATTATTTAATAAAGTAGAAATAATAGACTGAGTGGGGCTATTCAAAGGACCCAAGGATCTACAATGATTCATTTTCCAAAAAAAGAACTACACAGATATGCAAATCATAATATGTTGTCAATTTCAGACAAGCTCTCTCCTTATGTCAAAGTATTAACGTACTCTTACAAACATACTTGTCAAAATCCAAATAGTAATGCTGTAAGAACAGACTTCATTAATACTGCATTTGTAAAGACATAAAAATTAAACAATGTATACCCTTAAATTACATACAGTGTTGTAAATCAATGTTATCTCAGTTAAAAAAAAAAAAAGGACTTAACAAAGGTATTTAAATAACCTACATTTTCAGGACATAAGTACTTGGCATGTTCTGTGTATGCTTTTGGAGATACACATTCATTGTAAAGTAAGTATCTGAATACATTTAATACACTCATTATGGAAAGTATACTGAAGGTAACATAAAGTGACATCACCGTTCTAGAAATTGCGATACAAATCACAGTTTGTGGTATGCATCTTAAGTTTTAAATACACATGCTCTCAGACCCACTATGTGCAGATATAGGAATGTGTGCCAAGATAGCAGAACAAGAACATTAGAAGACCTGTTTATAGCATTTTGTATAACAATTATGAATATCCTGATTGTCCAACAATAAGAAATTTGTTAAATGATAAAATAGCCATAGGTCAGAAAACTGCATGAAACTTAAAATTATGACATAAGCAATACTTCATATATTAATTATAAAGCAATTATGAAACAATGTATGGAGTATGATTCCAATTACCATAACCCTACAGGTATGTATTATATAAATGAATACAGACTATATTAATAGTAATTACTTGTAAGTGGTGGAATTATAGCTAATCTTATTTTTGCTTACATATGTTCTGTGATAGCCACATCTGTTTCCTGTATAATATATACAAGTTAATTTTTTAAAAATCAACATTCGAAAGAGGTCAGACTCTATCAGATTTAGATCACTTTCCTGTAGGTCCTACATATATCTAAATGATAATGGAGACATGAGTTTTTGTGCTATCCAATTTTTCTCATTATCGATGAATCTACAAAATACTTAAATTTAGTAATCCAGTCCAGAAAGTGAATCCTTACTTTTATCAGAAAGGAGATTGAAACACAGAAAGTTTAACGATCCAGAAAGTTACAGAACCATCAACATGAAACAGCAAACACCCATAAGTATTCTAGAAGGACTCAGGAGGAGAGTTCTGTATCTCAACTGCATCAGACACTAGACTTTGAAACAAACAAAAAAACTTACCTTCGATTTGCATTTATATGTTTAATCTAAATTAGTGTATTTACCATGCAATATGCCTTCAGAAATAATCTTCCACTATTAAGGGTACAAAAGGTTACATAGTAAATTAAAAATACTCAATTAACTGACTTAATCTTCCTGGATAACACACATACAGCCAGAGAAAGAGGTAAGGGAGAAAAAGGGGAAAAGGGGGGGAGGTGAGAGGGAGGGAGGGAGGAGGGAGAGAGAGAGAGAGAGAGAGAGAGAGAGAGAGATTAGGACTCCAAATTTTAATAAAATTTATCTTTATTGAATTTAAGAATGTCTCTGAACATTTCATAAATATTAGCAGGTGTTCATACTCTATACACTAGCTACACCAACCCAATTAATGCCATATAATTCATCTAAGACCCTTCCTTCCCAACTAAAACAGTATTTCCAAGAGCTTCAGACCAAAAATGAAAATAGAAACTAGAACCCAGACTGCCCATGCCAGGTGACATACCTTAAGGGACACACAACATCTCATGGCTGGTGCCAGGCGAGGCCCGACTGTGGCACTGGGCCTGTGGAGCCCTGCTCTGCTCCTTGCTACCATAACTGTGCACTAGCTGCTCACCCTTTAAGTTTTTCCATCTGTGCAAGAGA
This sequence comes from Galemys pyrenaicus, assembly GCA_019455555.1. Taxonomy (NCBI): domain Eukaryota; kingdom Metazoa; phylum Chordata; class Mammalia; order Eulipotyphla; family Talpidae; genus Galemys; species Galemys pyrenaicus. The sequence continues at coordinate 5,409,593 of JAGFMF010011611.1, forward strand.
GATACAAAGTACTCACCTCACAGGGCTACTAAAGAATTAAATGAGATCACCAAGATAAAGCAATCTTCACCTACCTGACTCAAAAAGTATTCGCAACTGTTAGCTAGTATTATTAGTTACTATTCAGTTGTAGAATGAAGATAAAAAGTTTCCTCTTAGCAAATGAAAGTCTGTTTTGCCCCAAGGGGTGGGGAGGTAACATCCTTTCCTTAAAGGAAGAACTGAGTTATAACCACATTATAAAAATCCACTCCATTGTCTTTTGTATCCTGAACACAGCAAGATGTATACCAATCTCAAAACACAGTTAAGATGATTTGTTCCCAGAAAATTAAATAATGCCTTCAAAGATGAATCCATCCTTATTTTTAGAGGTAGTCAATATTCAGAAAGAAATTCCAGAATCTTGAAAGAACTGATTATCTAGGAATTCTACTCTAATACCCATTTCTTTTTTCAATAATGTTGAAACTTACTCATTAGCAAGTTATTTGAGGTGTGATACATTTTACGTAATGAGGTTGTGATTCATAGGCCCTAAATAGAGACCACGTGTTTCCCTCTTAAATTATCAAAAGTCAACATACACAGGAGTAGTCACCATGTAGTGAAACAGCCACACCTTTTCTTCTATGCATACTTTTTCCACCCTCCTTGCCCCTTTCTGTATTTTCCTAATACAGTTAACCGAAATCATCACCACCTAAAATAATCTGAGACCTACATCAGATGAGAAGACCTGGGGCTTAAGCCTGTACCCTTCTCACACTACACACCTCCAGTAAATGGCTGCTGAGCCCCCTGGCTTTTAAAGGGAAAGAAGTGCTGGCCCTGTCTACTGCACAGCGTGCAAATGGTAAGTGAAAATATTTGCCCTCTCTACAAGAAACGCTCCACTCAGCGGTCAAGGCCAGTGCTGCCCCAGAGATGTGTCCATGTGCTGACCGGCCACCCTGCTGGGAAAAAGCTACACAGTGTCCGGGCCAAGTGTGAGGCTCTCAGGCATCTGAGATGCTTCCTGTGAAGTTATAATTACTCTACCAAGCATATTAAGGGTGGAGCAGAAAGCCAAGAGCATATTCTACACAAACACCCCTGCCAAACCTGTCTTACCACCTGCAGCCTCCAGAGAAGCCCTTGACACAAAGTTTTAAAAGGGCATACTCTGTGGAAGAAAATGTCTATCAGCTAACTACCTGGGCAAAAGTGCCAAGTTCACAAACTTCAAAAAGGCCATTTATTTGCAATGAAATGTATTATTAATTTAATAAATAAGTGGGAAAAATTTTCACACCCTCTACTGTGCTGTGTATGGTTTTATTCTAATCCTCTCACTGGGTGAGATAACCCCCTAATATAAGCAACAAGTTTCTCCAAAGCTGCTTCTCTCAGTTCCAATCTGACCACATAAGCCACATGACTTAAATCCCAAACATTCTGGGAACTTTTCAAAGACCACTTCACACCAGACTTGTTATCAGCATAACGCCCATGAATGCAAGTCAGCAGGCACTCACCTCATGAAACTGAAAAGAATTTTTCAATTCTTTTTAAGCAGCCATTTAAAAGATGTCTAGAATCCAAGCACTCTACAACATTTTCTCGTGAATTACAGAGCAAAACACAATGCCTGTTTGAGCTTGTTTTCAAAGAGGAGAAGGCATGTTCCTGACAAAACTGGACTATGAACTTCCACTGGGTTCACAGTAGACTTAAGATGTCATTACTAATCAATCAGCTACCGGGCCATGACACTCAAGCTACATATACCACCATCCTCAGGCCAGTCGCTTCAGCCTGACACCCCAAGGAATGCTGACCACCGAGGGGTCAGGAGCCACTGCCACATACAATAACTGCAAAATGAAACAAGTCACAAAAAATAGGCTTGTCTTAATTTTTCATTCAAAGATCTTGCTGGGAGCTCACCCAGGAACGAGGGCACCTACATAGGGTGTTACTTCCTCCGTGAGATGCCACAGGCTTGTGGACATGAGGGATCAGTGTGCTTTTCAATCTCTACAGCTACCAAAGAATTACAAATGCCCCATTCTCCTCTCTTCCATTAAATTTCACTTATGGAGCCACCATTATAGCATTCCCCAGTACAGGTCCAATTTTTATAATGAATTGAATGAGGCATCTATATCATTATTTATGGTGCAATAACTCTGACAGATCTCATGGGTTACACATGCCAAAACCTTATAAATGTGAAGTTTATGGCACATAGTTAGCACTAATAGGTATCAATGAAACATAATTTAAATAGAGTAAATGTATACCTCCTAGCTCTTCCCTTTTCCAAAAATCAAACTATTGAAAAGCCTAGTTAGCTCTTTAATATTAAGACTTATCTTCAAATGAAAAACCTCAAAATTCTTAACCAAAAAAAAAACAAAACTCAAAACAAAGAAGGCATTCATTCAATCAAAAATCATGCAACAACAGGGGCCTCCCCAGTGGTGCAGTGGTTACGCAACGCACCATGAAGGAAACTACAGCCACTACAACAAGAGTTCGATCCCTGCCACTGGCCAGAGGGGTGACCCACATGGCATAGCAGACCTCTCCTGCCATACCTGCTGCTCCCCTCAGCAGTGTATTTCAGTCAGTCTGCCTGTTCTGTTTCTCACTCTGTCTCTGGTGAATCCTCTCATGCCCCACACCACTGCCCTGTACCCCAGTTCTTGTATGCATAAATTAAATAAATCTTTAAAAAAAATCATGCAATGACAACAGCCATGTATATACCTTGCCTGGTGGTTGGCACTAGAAACATAAAAAGATGACCTTCTTGGAAATTACTTTTAAAAGTCTAACCCTATTTTGAAATATGTGGTCAAATGGCATTTTAAAGTCTCGGCAGCTCTCTAAAATGTGGTTAGCCTTCTGAAATGCAGCATGTTCTTCGTTAACTTATACTGTATATTCAGCAAATAACATTGCCGTAAGCAACACAATTCCCAAGTCACTGGCTTCTCTTAAGATTTGGCACTGTCTTACCTAATATCCTGGAGTATGCTAGGACTAGTTTTGCCAATAATAATATCACTTGATAGCAAAACCAAGGCCAACTCACAGTTTTCCAAGATAGTGGTAATCGGAATTGCACAGATCACTGAATTCGAAATGGAATCCAAAAAGTCTCACAGTGGTCAAAAGTTAAACGTTTTTCCTGCCCCACTGCTCCCCTTTGAATCTTTGGCTGATGGTCAGTGCTAGTCCCACATCTCACTTCACCTTCTCTCAAGAGAAGCCCATACAGCTTCACAAAATCAGGATGGAGAAACCAAGAGAAAAACGCAAAGTTACTAGTTTTGACTTCAAATAACCAAAATCAACTGGCTTGAGTAACATTCAGAGTTCTCAGTCATCGGTAGGCCAAATGTTAGCTACATTCAGATTTGGGGGCAGGGGAAGTGGAAGAATGAGGTCAGATATAATTTCTGGTGCAAGGGAAGCAGCCAATTCTCTGTACCATTACCAACTTTTAGCTTATAGTCTCACATGTTTTTTGCTAAACCATAATTATTAATAAGCCAAAAATGAGAAGCAACTGGAAAGAACTTAACAAAGCCAAGGGAAGAAAGGAGATTTGCTCCAGGGCTGACAATTTACAAGTAGGTTTCATTAAGACACAAAATCAAAATCCAGGACAATCTGGACCCTATTTGCAGCTAGTTCAGAGTACTGAAAACATCACATGCAAAAATGGTTCAAGTTTTATAGTTAGACATTTTCTGTTAATGATGACAAAGCCTGCTTGGAAAAGGTCAGTGATAAAGTATATTTTGTCTATAAAATAAGGGCCATAGTCCAATTGATACCACTGGAGACACTGGGAAACATATTCCAAGAGGGAAAAAAAGTCCTCCAAAGGTCTAGTCTAGTGCTTCCCATTATCTTTTTCTAGATCAAGGAGTTTCTAAATAACTCGTTCACAAGGCACACACAGACGGGACCATCCTTTATCAGGATATTTTAAGTATAGTTTCAATGCTTAATATAATCATGGGTTCTGACGAGTCGAGAGACACAGTTGCTTTTTGCAGAAATGTCTCACACACACATTAGCAAGTCTCAACAATTACCTGATTATCTCCTGTGAATTACTACGAGAGTCATCGCTGTGGGAAATACTCACTTTGGGAAACTGTGTCTGTACTACAGTGGAAAGTCACTACTTATTTTATAGGAACTTCAAATTGATAGTTACACTCCTGGCATTACATACAATATGCTTTACTCTCTTGTGTAAGGTTTTTTATTAAAGAATGCCGTTCAAGCAACATTTAACACAGGAGTTCCTGAAATGATTCATGATGGATTCCGACTGCAAGCCAAGGACAATGTAGTCCTTCAAGGACCCACCCATCAACCTGCCTTCAGTTTAACAATGAATTTCTAGGAAGCAAAGAGAGAGTCAAAATTCTATTCTTGGACACTTACCCAAGAGACAGATGTCCACATGAAGATTTGTATGTAAATGTTCACAGTCTGTGACTCATGGTAGCCAAAAACTGATAACGGCTCAAATGCCCATCAACTGATGAACAGATTTTTTAGAATATGGTATAACCATACAATGGAGCATTCTTTAGCAATAAAATGGGATGAAATATTGATACACACTACAATGTGGCTGAATCTTGAAAACACAAGGTTAAAAGAAAGAAGCCAGACTCAACGGATCATACATCCTGTGATTCATTTATGCGGAAAGTTCAGAACAGGTAATTCCATAGAAACAGAAAGTAGATTAACGGCTTCCAGGGGTTGGGGGAAAAGAAGACCAGGGAGCAACTACTAATGGTTTCTCTTCGGGTGGGTTTCTCTTCGGGTGACATAGATGTTCTAGACTTAGGCAGTGGTGAATACATAACTCTGAAAATACAATGAAATGATGGTATGGGTATTATAGTTCAATAATTCTTTTAAAATGCATTTGAATTATGCATTTAGAAATGTATTTTATTCAAATTCAATAGAGATAAAATTTTAAAAGTTACAAAGCCCTTCATACCATCTCACACCCCATATACTGGAGAAGTTCAATATAATTCACTTCAGACCAGGGGTGGAGGAAGGGGGGGGTGAGAGAAAGGGATGGAGGTGCTTCAACGGATGTGGTAAAGGGTTTCAAGACTTCGGTGGTGCACGTGGCATGGAGACATAGTCTTGTAATACTGTGGTCCTGTATTTCTAAAATAGGTATAGAGCTGTAAATCAATGCTTCCTCAATAAAAATACATTTTTAAATAATTTATGTACTCTAAATGCCTACCTCCCAAACAATCAAATATAATTTCATAGGAATAGGTCTAAATTTGCAAAATTGCCTCTTTGGCTCACACTCACATAGAAATTATTTCATTATGATCTATTTGCATCTGTTTCTTTAGTATGTCATTTATGTAGCATATTTAAATTTGAAAACGCTTAAGTTTTTAAGTATATTTATAGGTTTTATTTTCTTAAATTCACTTTACTTACATGATCTCAAAGCAGAAAATACTTAAAGCATAACATATGCACCTCCACAAAACCTATGGTGAGCCCCGACAACAGTAAGAAATCATTTTTCTTCAGGAAAAAAAAGGAAGTTTCTGCAAGATTCTTTTTGGGGACCTTAGTAGATCTCAACAAAGCTTCCAGTTACCTATCTCAAAAGTAGCTATGCTGATGGCTCCACAATGTACTAATTATCAGTGTAAAATGACCTTAACTGAGTAATAATTTCACTCCTACTTACTGAAATCATTTCAAGGTTATAAAACTTTCAAGCACTAGAATAAATTTTTAACACTCTTCTGCTATATTAAGACATGAAAAGATGGATGTGTGTTCCCTATTGTCAGGATAAAAGAAGGAATAAGGAAGATGGCACAATGGAGTGAATTTGGTTTTCTCTACAAAATTTAGAAGCCTTGAGAACTCACCTTCAGGAGGGCTGTGTGACCATCCCTGGGCCCCCTCTGCACTTCCACATGCTTCTCTACCTAGTGGCTCACATCACTGCATGGCAAATGTGTGCTCCCACGGGGCTCCCCTAGGGGCCCAAGTCCCTAGGAGACAGCACAGCCCACAGGCTGACTGTAGCCTGCAGACTAGCCTCACCTCGCTCACTCTGTTGCTGAAGTTGACAAACACAAAGCAGAGGTCTAGACTGCGAGCTTCCCTTTCCAAAATAAAGTCCTGGCTGCACTGACCGCGCATTGCCTCATGGTTAAACCCACTGGTCTGTAGAGCACACCCCCCAAGTAGTGCGCCACTCTACCTGGCTCACAGGCACCACCTGGATGGCCCCAACGCATGGCCGTTTGAAAAAAAAAAGTGGGTTTTTTCTTTGTATCCTGAAGGACTGCAACTCATGCCCCAAAGAAGTACTCTCACTTGTTGCCTCAGATTTTAGGGTGTAGAAGAATCACCTGTGGTGCCTGCAAAACAATCCAAGCCCCAGCCTCACCCTAAGAGATCCTGAAATAAATCGCCAGACACCTAGAAGTCTGCATGTTCCAGAAGGACCACTACTGCATCTTGCCAAGAATGGTCTTGATAAACGCTGTTTTGGTGTTGGGTCTCTCATGCTCTGCTGAGTTCTCGATTTCCTTAACTAAATCCCCTCACAGCTCTAAATATTTATTGAAAGTCTAAGGAAATCAGCTCCTGTTCTCTGCTCCCACCTCCTGGCTGGTTCTTGGAACTGCAGAGATGTAAACTGTAGCCTGGGGCCCCTAGGCCCTTCCCCTGTTTCTAAAAGACAACAAACAGATTTTTTTCAAAGTGAAAAACAACAGCACATTGCATTTGGTAAGAAGGAAAACAAGTTTAAGTTAATACCACTAGTCTGTTACCTTTATTCATTCTACAAAAGTTAATGTGTTTCAACAAGTCTGGTTTGGAATACACATGTAGATTTTTAAGACATTTTATGAAAAAATTTTCAGATTTTAAGCACATCATTTTATATTTGTAGATTTTGGGCCCACTACATGGAACAACCTACAGTAGGAAAGCCTTCCAAAACAGAATGATCTGTATTTCTGAATAAAGAAAACTCCGGATATGGAAAATTTTCAGAACCCAAATATGTGCTTCACCTTGATTAGGTGAGACAGCTAACATTCCTCTCAAAAGTCTGAATGGTTTTGCTCTCATTCTGTGAAGTCATTATGACTGAGTTCTATGAGGAGTTGACATGGGTGCTGCTTCCCAAGCCTCAAACTATTGTTCAGAAAGCGGAAAATGTGGGCATACAACCAATCATAACATATTACAGAGCTTTTCATGAATGTTTAGCAAACCCAAGAAGAATCCAAGGCAAAAGAGCGACTGGATGTTGACAGAAAGTGTATGAGGCAGGAGAGTACAGGCTAATCTGGAAAGCTTCTCGAAGGTCATTACTTTACCCTCCTCAAAAATGGGACGCTTGATCTGCCAAGCACTCTCTCCTATGAATTCCTCTTCAGCTCACTGGCTCTGCTCTTTCTCTACTTCTCAACCTTGTTCATTCAAGTGCAAATCCCAGCAGATAGTCCCAAGCTGACAGCACTGGTTCTTCCCAAAGATCCCCTCCAGCCTCACATCTATACCCTCTTGGGCACCATTCCCAGTGCAGTATTTCCTCTAGAGCACCCTTACATCACCACAAAGCCAACACAGAGAACAGACCTCACCCTCTCACCCATGTGACCTGCCACACCTACTTCTCTATTGATATCCTGATACCAACATCCTCCCAGTTGTTCAGACTCAGGACATGAGAGTGAACTTTCCTGTGACTCCAAATTCCCAGAATTCTCCTGCCCAGCTCTGGGCTTCTCCTCTACAAGCTGCTTCATCATCCACTGATGGCTCCATTTGTCCACTCTGCAATTTTATGCCTGCCGACAGTGCTTAAAAGTCAAATAAGGGGGTCCTCCCTGGTGGCGCAGTGGGTTGAGCAATGCATTATGAGGCAAACCGCAGCCACTGCAGCACGAGTTCGATCCCTGCTGCCGGCCAGAGAGGGGACCCACATGGTGCAGCAGACCTCTCCTGCTG
>JAGFMF010011611.1:5417785-5458974 GCA_019455555.1 Galemys pyrenaicus
ACGCACTATGAAGCAAACCGCAGCCACTGCAGCACGAGTTCGATCCCTGCCGCCGGCCAGGGAGGTGACCCACATGGCGTAGCAGACCTCTCCTGCCTCACCCACTGCTCCCCTCAGCAGTGTGTTTCTGTCAATCTGCCTGTTCTGCTCCCTGCTCTGTCTGGTGGATTCTCTCACCACCCCCACATCTCTGGCCTGTACCCCAGTGCCTGTATGCATAAATAAATAAATCTTAAAAAAAAAAATGTCAAATAAGACCTTGTCACAAAATATATATATATATATATATATGTGACTCAAGAGCTCCCAAAGGTCCATTTGGTCTCCCCACTATCTTTAGGTCTTTCCACCCTTGATTCTCCCACAGAAATTCTATATCCTACAAAACCCCGCTATCCTCCAACATCCCCATCTTTCCATTTTAACACTCAAGTCAAATACCTTTCTCAAGTCAAATGTCTTCCTCAAGCCCCACTATCTGCAAATGATCCCCTCTCCCTCCACATCTTCTGTGACACCTCAGGAACTACTCAGCAGCTACACCACTCTGCTTCATGCCACCATTATGTGGTCCTCTTTGCTTGTGTTCCATTTAAAACTTTATTGAGGAGCTCCATCAAGGTTTTACTCATCTGATCTTATTCCACCACCCCTCCCCCCCGTGTAACGTGCACAAGTAGTTCTAATAAAAACTATCTTAATTAACTTCCTCTGAATGCAAAGGAGTTCAAAGATGAGAGAGACTGTGGCTTAAGGTATACAGCAAAGGTTTAATTCAGAATCAGACACTAAAAGAGCACAGAGTAGGAAAAAGATTTTGATCATCTGAAAAATAACAGAGGTGAGAACAAGTAGAGTGAGACCAAGGAGCAGCCTGGCACCACCAAGGAGAGGAGGCGCTGAGGAGACAAGCCAGCACGCTGCCTCTGCCTGGTTACCCCTACCTCGTAGGCCACAGTTCAGCTACCAGACTCCCAGTTCTTCAAGATGGCACTTATTCTGTGGAAAAGCACTGTGGGAGCTCCTGGCAGCACATAAGAGACCTAACTGATGTCTTCAGGGGAAAAGGGAGAGTCAAACACTAGAGTTAATTAATATTTTCCACCCCTAACAGGGAATCCTGACAGTTATCATAATCTTGGACAGAAAGCAGAGTCAGGGAACAGAATAGCTGGAGGAAAAAAAGGTCGACTGGAGCAGGAGGACCGGGCGTGCCACATGAAATAATCATCACCCAGCCTCAAGCGGAGCCATGTGGCAGCCAGGACAATGGAGACCCACACGGCTAATATGAAATTTTGATGAATTCCTTAATGGCCACACAATGGAGGTGCACACTCCAGAAACAGGCTAATAATATCACAAATGTCAGTGCTACAGGAAAAGACTTAAAGTGCCTTCATGATTTACTCATCCTTTTTTTTGTACATTGTTCTCGAAATGTGGTTTAATAAGTGCTTTTACCGCTAAGAACGATGAGTGTTTGTGTCAAAAATACTAGTAATACTTTTAGGAAGTCTAAGTTTTTACTCCAGGCCACTGTATCCCCACAAAGGCCAGGTCACAGGCCACACACATGACCCAAAATGATAGCTACAGCCATAGATTAAGAGAGAATCATACATGCCCTCCCCCAGCATCTCAAAATGAGAAATTAAGCAAAATTACCACTTGTATAATATACACTGAACATATGTATATGTATATGTATAATGAAAACATACAACATACTTAGTATTATCCAGTCTCTCGGAAATTGTAAATTTAAGCAAACAATAACAAAACTGGGTCCTCCGCAGACATGGTATGATTTCATTCATGTGGTATACAGAAGAAACAGACAGATGAACTAAATAAACCAAAAATAAATTTATGGACTATAAGAGAAATCCCTGGTTACCAGAGGAGGTGGGGGAGGAGGCTATAAATCTGGACAATGGCAGGGTGAAGGTGGCTGGGTATTTAGATAAACTTAACGTACTATAAACACACTTAGTCTCAATGATGAACACTGAAACTTACCTATTATAATGCAACGCTACTTCAATTTGTTTTCTTTTCTAAAGGCCCTGAACAGCATCCTTTCCAACTTGAGCAAGGGTTGTTTTTTCCCCATCAACTTTATAATGAGACAGTATTAAAAAAAAAAATCATGTTATGTGAGGACCTGATGCCCTTAGCCCTCAAAATGAGCAGACTTATTTACACAAAAGTTAGCACAGTGTCCTATTAACTGGGGCTGGTCTAAGCAAGGTAAAATGCTTCTGAATTGCTTCATATTTGCATAAAGGCTTTCTTTTACCATCTAAAGTCATAATAGATTGAGGGTCACTGGTATTATGTGCCTTCTCTAAAAACCTTGATGTTTGAGAGATTGACGAGGTCTCCAGCAAGTCATTGTTTGAGAAGGCACAGCCACTTGATCACTAGTATGAGGTAAAAGTATGGGTTGAAAAAGCTAAAATTTGACTACATAAAAAAAAAAAATTTGACTGCATAAACCAGAAGAAACATGAGTGGTGGTAATCATGCATGCAGAAGTAACTAGAAAAGAATTTAAGGAACTATAATACTCCCCAAGGTCATGGGTAATAAGAGTAAGAGACAGCGAGGAAAGTCTCTTCAACGAGTGCTGTTGGACAACCACATGCAAAAAAAATTAAACTAGACCACTGTCCACAGCATATATAAAAATCAACTCAAAGTGGATTAAAGACTTGGATGTAAACAGAAACCATAAAACACATAGAAGGAAATGTAGCCAAAATACTCCACAACATTGGATTCAGAGATGTCTTTAGAGACTCAATGCCAACAGCAAGAAAAACAAAAGCAAATATAAATAAATGGAAACTAAAAAGCTTCTACACAGCAAAAGAAACTATCAATAAGAAAAGAAATCCTACTGAGAGGGAGAAAATATTTACATATCATAATCTGACAAGGAGAACTCAATTCAACAAGAACTACAAGGGACTTAAAATTCAACAAGAAAATGATCTAATCAAAAAATGGACAGAAGAGCTAAGCAGACACTTCTCCAAAGAAGACAAAGCAGCCCCAAGAGGCCCATGAAAAATTGTCCATCAGTGCTTATCAAGGAATGCTAATTAAAGCTAAACACAATGAAAGACCAACTCACACCTACAACAATGATTTATATCAAAAAGACAAGAAATAACAAGTATTGGAGAGGGTGTGGAAAAAAAGGATAGACAGTGGTACAGCCTCTATGGAAAATAGTAGGGAGGTTTCTCAGAATATTAAAAAGATCTGCCATAAGATTCAGCAATTCTTCTCCTGGTATTTATTTGAAGAACACAAAAACAGTAATTCAAAGGGATAGATGAACTGCTATGTCCCTTGCAGCACTATCTGCAATAGCCAAGCTATGGAAAAAACCCAAGTGCCCAAAGGCAAATGAGCAGATTAAGATGTATACACAATGGAATACTGCTTGGCTATTTTTTTAAAAAATGAAATTTCATTATTCATGACTACATAGATGGAAAGGACAGAGTTATGCTAAGCAAAATAAGTCAGGAGGAAAATAATGAATACTAGACACTCTCAACTCATCTGTGGAATATAAAGAAACAAAGCGAAGAAATAAAACTAAGCCCCAAAAAAGTCAGACATCTACTTACAGAATTGAGGCTACTGGAGGGGATAGGGTAAAGGGGCAACAGAGGGAGAATATCCAGTGGTGGATGGCAAAGGGCTCTGAGTGTTTTGGTGGAGTATGCTGTGTTAACACCTGAAGAGGTACGACCCTTACCCCTAATTCACACACACTGAAAACCAAGTTAACTTAATTTTTTTTTTTTTTTTTCAAAAGAGAGACAATGTGTAGACTAATGACCCTGAAATTAGGTAGCGTCTGTTGGCTTGTGATCCACTCCATAGAACTAGGGCCAGGGCCATGTGGAGCCAGTGCAAAATCAAGCACACCCAACCAGATGTCAACAGCTGGGATTTCCCAGGTAGATACGAGAGGACAACAAAGCACTGATAATAAAGATATCGTCAAGAACGTGGCTTAGTATTACACAGTGCAGATGACACTGAGCACAGAATAGGAGAGACAAGAGACTGTTAAGAAGGACGATAGCAAAATGATTTTGACAAAGAAAGTTAGTTGAACCTGCAAGGTAAGGATCCGCAGAGGAGGAAGATGGGATCTAATAAAACAAAAGGGAAGGCCTCTCCAGAAAGAACGAAATCTAAGGCCAGGACAGCAAAGAAAGTGGCTGATGGCGAAATAGAAGTTAGAGACTGGGAAGTGAGAGAACTTAAGGGCCCATCTGGTCTACACCACATCTACCCACGAGGGTGAGGGACTGTGGGTCAGGGGCTCCAACAGTCACTGAATAAAGATGAACAGATGAGAAGGGATCTTGGATGGTTATACCAAAAGATATAGGCGTAACTATTTCCTTGTAAGCATTTCCAGCTCTCTGGAAATGGCACTTCTTTCAGCCCTAAGGTGTGTAGGGAAAGGCAACAGAAGAAAAAACAGGAACGGGTTTCTCTCTCTTTTGCCTTTTTTTTTTTTTTAATTGCAGTAATACTAATTGTCAACACTGTTAAGTTTCCAGGTATAGTTTCCCATCTGCATAAATGTAAACATCCTCCCATACACACCACCAAGTGTAGGACTGGCCTTCTCTTAAGGCAAAAAGGTAAAAAGGTTTAGCAAAGGGGGAAAAGCTGGGGTGTTCACATAGAACCATTGTTCCAGAGGGCTCAGTGGAAAACTCTGGGAAGTAGGGGCTCAGGGCCAAGAAGCCAAGTGACAGTGACAGAAACGCCTGTATCTTGGGCAATAGCCACGGCCCAGGAAGGACACCCGAGGTTAGCCCACCGCAGAGATGACCTCAACACGGAGTCGGCCACTTCCGCTCTGCCCTCATGGGGCCAGACCATCCAGATCCTGCATCTGCTCACTCTGACCCAGCCTGCGTTTGAGAATTCAACTGAACAAACATCCGCTACTCAACACACCCAGGAGATTGATGGGATAAATAATACTTCAAACATTAGGTCACTGGCCTAAAAACAGAGACATTTTGACTATCATTTATGTTACCTGGAGCGAAACTAACTTTTTGACTGCTTTTAATAAGCACATTTCTAAGTCACAGTTTGGCTTTTAGAAAAACCTTCCAGTTTTCTTAAAGAACACACTCCAAGTGAACCTATAAAACCTTTCACTTACTGAAGTCAAATCTGCTATTTTCAGCTCTTTTAAATATTTATCAAAGAAATTTAATAGAACTTGAGAAATTATTTTCAACTGTGCAAGATCCATATTCCTGCTTTCCTCCAGGATTATTTCATTAATTATAAACTTTTACTATAATGTGTTTACCTGTTCCTTGCAGAAATTACAGGTGTTTTTAAAAAAGGAAAATAAAAAAATTAGTTGTTATAATACAGATGCTCAGAAATAGAAATTTGGCCACTTTGGCACTTGTTTCTGGCTATCACAGGACTACAAACTACGTGTCTGCACAATCAAGCTAATTTTTTTCTCTCTTAAGGACCTACCAGAGTACATCTTTTTTATGTCAATGTACATCTACATCCGTGCCACTTCCTATGGTCACATGCCATCCTAGGAGTTCACTGAAATTTATAAAATCCATTCTATAAATTCTTCCACAGTGCTGAGAAAAAAATGTATGTCAGATGTCTCTGTTTCCTGAAGATATTTTAGAATAAATTTAATCGATGGGTAAAAGGAATATATTTTTTAATATGGTACTTACAGGAAATTGCCTATTTGAAAAGTCAAAAGAAAAATAAATTTTAAACAATGACATAAGTATCATCTGTTTCCAGCTTCACAAAATCATGGATGGAAAATGCCATTTCATTCCTCTTTTACTTAAATTTCTTTTCCTACCTGGGACCCTAAAAATGTTTCCCTATGTCCATGGGACACTTATAAATATGCAAATTTCAAAGTTTCAAATAGGCAAATTTCAAATTGCCTAATTTAAATTAGAATTTAGTTTCTTTGTTGATTTCAAAGAATTCTCTGTCAAATGAAGATGTTGTTCATCTGATATAACTATGATATAAACATAAAAAATAAAATATTTACGCATTCAACATATTGATGATCCCTTGAAAAAGTAGTTATAGTTCTTATTCAGCCACTGGAAACATTTGTTCAAATATTCATTGTACAAATAGTCATGTACTTTAGGTATTTGTTCAGTACTATGTTAAAAGCAATGTGGGAGACAAAATAACTTATAAACCTCATTTTTTAAAAAAAGATTTATTTATGCACACAAACACTGGGGCACAGGCCAGAGGTGTTGGGTGGTGAGAGAATCTACCAGACAGAGCAGAGAGCAGAACAGGCAGATGGACTGAAACACACTGCTGAGGGGAGCAGCGGGCCAGGCAGCAGAGGTCTGCCTGCACCATGTGGGTCACCTTCCCAGCCAGGGGCAGGGATCGAACTCATGCTGCAGTGGCTGTGGTTTGCTTCATATTCATAGTGAGTTGCTTAACCCACTGCGCCACCAAGGAGGGCCCTATAAACCTGGAATTTCCTTAAACATGTGGAAATACAAGAATTGCATTAAAAATATTCCAAATATAAAGCTCATTTGGGGGGCAGGGGGGCCGTGGGAAGAGGGAGAGCAACCTCCAAAAAAGATAAACTGAATAAAGGACAATCTCATAGAAAACAATCTTTGAATAAAGCCCAATAGAAGAAACATATTCATTAAGTTTAGAGTAAAAATAGGTTTGGAGAAAAAGAGAAATGAGTCAGGCCTTCAGGGACATGGACCCAACTGGGAGTGAGTAGAATGCAGGCAAGATTGAGGGTCTCAGTACACAGTGAGCTACAGGAGATATTGATGTAAAAATTGTCAAAGCTGTATAGCTACATAGTTGTAAAAGTCAAAAAGGATGTCTATTCATAAGTTGTTTGATAAATGAAGAAACGTGTATGGGGAGTGGGATTGAAACAAATAACAGATAGGAAACCAAAACAATATGGAGTAGATGTATTATTATTCAATGCATTTGTAAACTCAGGTGCTTACCTTATCAAAAAGATTTTCCTGCTCTTGTTAAATGCATTGGGAAATTGACAGGTGTGGGAAAAAATAAGTACAAAATTTAGGAGCTAATCATCAAATCTTTTCAATCTTTTTATAAAGATTTTATCCTAGTGAAGTGAATGAAACAAACAGAATTTGTACAAGAAATCTAAACATATATATATGGGGAGGGGACAGGAGGTAATAGGATTTTTAACACCTAGACCTACAATATAAAATCTATTTAGTGTTCATTCACTCACATTCACGGCATAGCAATGAGCTTAATAATATTAATATTATTCTACTTAATAATATTATTCTGGAATTATTTTGTAACATTGCTGTATATTGATAATGGATTAGTCCTATGTGTTAAGAGAGCTTCAATTGATGCTGTCTTTACAAACGACTTTAACTACTATAGTATTTTAAAAGCAATTAGTAGGGCCTCCCTGGTGGTGCAGTGGGTTAAGCAACACACTATGAAGCAAACCGCAGTCACTGCAGCATGAGTTCGATCCCTGCTGCCGGCCGGGGAGGGGACCCACATGGCATAGCAGACCTCTCCTGCCTCGCCCACTGCTGTCCTCAGCAGAGTGTTTCAGTCGCTCTGCCTGTTGTGCTCCCCACTCTGTCTCTGGTGAATCTTCTCACCTCCTACAACTCTGGCCTGTATCCCAGCTCTTGGATGCATAAATAAATAAATCTTAAAAAATAAATAAATAAAAGCAATTAGTAAATGTTTATTGGAAAGTAGCAGAATTAATATTTCACAATCACATAGCAAAACAATTTTATGTATCTTCAATACAATACTTCAATAGAAAAAGAAAACAAGTACTACAAAAAAATATGTACTGAATAGGATGGAATAAATTGGGAAGAAAAAGTTTGAGAGGAAAAATATACATATTTCACTGGAGTAGCCAGAAAGAGAAAAGGGATGAAGCGTTTTCATTCCATACAAAGTCATTTTCACTTCAAGGCTGCTCTTCTCTCCCAGAGGTCTCAGTGGTACCTCCAATATGGAGTCTATAAATATTTGCTAGATAAATACTGCCCTCTGGTGGCCGAGAAGCACAATTCCCCCACCAGGGTTTTCTCCCAAGTTACCCAAATTGTACCCTGTGCTCCAGAACTTCCCTGAGTCCTTTTTCTTCAAAACTTGCCCATCTTTTACTCTAGTCACCTACAACTCAGATCTGACATGATAGTCTAATATTTCTAGCAAAACATCTTAATACAGTCAAATTTTGCTTCCCATGTAGCCAGAAATTTATAAAAATATAAACAGCAGTCATAAATCTAGAATGTGAACAATACCTTTCATTCAGGCAGGATGTATGGTGTGTCTGGCCATCCTCACAGAGTGACTAAGTATGCATGAACCTGCCTTCTCCTAAGTGTTCCTCTAATTCTTTCGCTGCAAGGATTCGTGGTCATCATTTCTACAAACTTTGTCTAGATTCTTCCGTACACATCCCATTAGTCTGTCATCTAAAATGCCCTCTGACAAAACCAATTCCAACATATCTTATCCCTTCCAGAGGGTAAACTGGTAAAAGAGAAATCCTGGTTAATTAATACAACACAGCAGCCATTCCTCTCCATTTGTCACCGGTTATTTCATAACATGTTACCATTCACTGATACTCCCTCTGCATCCAGGGTGCTGAAAGCTTTCTCCACCTTCTCTCACTCTGGAGTGTTTGGGTTTGTCCATCACCACAGGGAGTCGAGATATAGGCTTTCAAGGGTAGTCTGGAAACAAGGCTTTCATTTCCACATGTCTTTTGTCAACCATTTTGCTAACAACCACAAGCATCTTGAGTACTGAGTTAGTTTCCATGGGACAAATGCAAGTAAATATTCCACAGGCTCTAGGGATTTCTTCCCCTTGACAGGCCTGGAGGTCACCCAGGATGAGCAGATGAGAAGATTAAAATGCATTACCAGACTTTTATCTGTTAATTGGTCTCTTTCTTTGGCATTCTTTTTGTGTGGGATGAGGCTTTAGTTTCCTTCCACTTTATACAAACATGAGTCAGCTTTAGCCAGAAGGGGAGAGAACACTCAAATATGCAGGCTCATTCCCAGTAGCCAGTGGGGTTCACAGACTCTGCCAACCCAGGTTACACCAAGTTCACATCTGTGCCTTTACAGGATGTTCACTGAGGCTCTCTAAGCAAGATGAAATAAAGACAAGTTCCATGGGACATCTCAAGCCAAAGATACACAGAGGTGACAGCTTTTCCCAATGCCTAATAAATTCTGGGCAAATTATCTGTAGGATAAAGAACTGGAAAGTGAGGGAACACAGGTGTAAAACATTCAATATTGCTGCTTTTACACAATAATTTACATGTAGTTACAGAGAGAGAGCTTATCAGAGTTAACCAATAAATCACAGTAGCACAGAAGATCAAATCTTGAAGGGGTCACTAGGGTTAAATAATACCTGACATCCATAGCTCACTGTCAACTGTAAAGCAACACACTGGAAAACAGGCCTGTCACCAACAGAGAAAGAAGAGAGTACAATGATTAGTGATGAACAAACAGTATTCCGTGTCAAGCATGGGCTCTGGGTCAGACCCTGGCTTTCCAGCTCAGCTCTGTACCCTCTAGCTACATTACAGAAGCCTCTTTTTTTTTTTTTTAATGACCCAACTTTCAGAAGTTAATGAACTATGTAAGTTCCTTCTTCATACCTTGTGTCTTTCAAGGTAAAAATCTAAAAAAGAAAAAAAATGACTAGGAAAGTTGAAAGTGACAGTTTGATACATGGAAAATATTCCTTTCTATTGTAACAGGGTGGTCCCCAGGGAAAGGGGAGGTTTAGGTTCCCTGCATCACCCAAGGGAGGGTGAAGCTGAGCTGGGAAGAGAAGCTGGAGAGACTGGAGGAGGAAGAAGAATGGAGAGCATCAAGGAGACCTGGAGGAGGCACATGGAGCAGAGAGATGTGTGAAGAAGCTGCACTTGCTTTTTGGTCCTGGACAGGTTGAAACAGATGCAGGTGAGAGACCTGTGGGGAGGTTAACAATGGTGGGTTTCATCCTGATTTTGCTCTTTTCCTTCCAGTCTTGTCTGGCTTTTTTTGCCCTTATTCTATAGGTCCCCACCAGAATGCGCCTTAGACTTGTGGCAGCTCTCAGGCCTCAGTGGCCCTGCTTTGAGCCAACCCTGTTTGGATGGACATTTACCCACAAGGGGATAGGTAACTTCGAACACTTGATTTGGAACCTCTATTTTTTGTCTTTTCTTTGCTGCACACTAATTATATTAAAGATCCTTCCCATTAAAGATCTTCTGCACCACAGTATGTTTTCTCTTGATGTGGCAGATGGCAGAGCTTAAGTAGAGCAGGCAAGTTTGGGGGCTCTGAGGTGCTCCTCTCCCTGCCCTGTAACATTACTACTCTGTACAGCTAATGATATATTTAAGATACTGTTCATGGCTTCACATGTACTAGAGAAGAACAGCATCACCAGGCAGGAGGAGTCTGTTATGAAAAATAAAAGCATAATACTGTACAAAGTAAAAATAACAAAAATGAGCACAGAGATGTTTATTCTTTGAAAGATACTGTTAAGAAAGTGAAAAGACCAAACCACTGGGGTGGGGGGAGTTTTGCAAAGCATAAATGGCAAAGAACTTGTATCTAACATATGAACCTCTAGAAAACAACTCAGTTTAAAAGATGGCAAATGACCTTCATGGAGAAGTCACATGCATGGCAAACAGCGCATGCTCACGGCTCCACCTCACGAGTGGAATAAAGAGCTTATGTTGTGGTATCTGACCTCTAACAGTTCTCAGGTCCCCAGCTTTCCCCCTCCCTCTTTCAGGATATCTGGACAACCTAACAAAGTCCACAGACACTGTCTTCTGTCCCTTCTCACCAAAGGAAATTTCAAACCATAGAGCCTGGATGACAAAAGAACAGCATCCCTCAAATAAATAAAAATCCCAAACCACCATCCCCTTCCTCACCAGGCTTTAGTCTGGACAAAATTTAGGCCATTCTCCTTGGTGGAATGTTTTTTTCTATTGACTATGTGAGCAATAAACTTTATTTCATGACTACAGGTACTTCTGGGTCCTGACACCCATGAATTCTCAAGGGAGGTAAGTGAAGGCTGTTGCCGCATGTACCATGATGGATTCTAGGTCCTCAAATGCTCAGCCATTAGGAAGCTACAGATTAAAACCAGTATGTGGAACTACGGTGTACGTTCAGCATACTACTACTGCATTTCTAAGTGGCTACATTTTTGACAACTCCCAAATAGGAAGTGTGGACAGGGGTGTAAAAGACTTTCCTAGATTGCTGGTAGGAATACAAAATGCGGTGGCCAATGTGGAAGGTCTGACAATTTCTGTTATAGTTAAAAACACAGAAGACCCAGCAATCCTACTCCCAAGCATTCACTCCCAAGAATGCACAAGGAAATTAAAAGCCTGTGCATGAATTCATAGTGGCTTCATAACTGCCAAAAACTAGAAACCACCCATATGTCCTTCAAATGGGAATCTATAAGTGGATATATCTACCCCAGGAATATTACTGAGCTATAAAAAGAAATGAAGTACTAATACAAACCACAACACGGAAGAGTCTGGAATGTATTGAGCTAAGTAAAAGAAGTCATATTCAAAGCCTATAAAATAGCATGATTCCATTCATAAAACATTCTCAAAGTGACAAAATCACAAGGGCCTATAAGCACGGCAGACACATCAGTGGTTGGTAAGGACAGGGGAAGACAGAGGGTCATTACTAAATGATATACAGGAAACTGGGGGTGATGAAACTGCTGTATCTAAGATGGGAGTTAAACAACTGTATGATTTGTCAAAATTCAGTAAATAAAGGGGTGAATTTTACTATAGATGACACCTCAATAAAAAAGTCAAGAACAGGGCCTCCCTAGTGGTGCAAGGGGTTAAGTCACAGCACTATGAAGCTATCAGCAGCCACTGAATCATGAGTTCAATCCCCGGCCAGAGAGGTGACCCACATGGCACAGCAGACCTCTCCTATCTCGCCCACTGCTCCCCTCAGCAGTCTATTTCAGTCACAATAGAACACTGCATGTTCTATTCCCTACTCTGTCTCTGGTGAATCTTCTCATCCCCTGCACCTCTGGCCTGTACCCCAGTTCTTGTATGCATAAATAAATCTTTTTTAAAAAAAAAGTCAAGAAACGGCAATATGAAGTAGCAATTAGAAATGTTGCCAATACCTGAGCTAATCCTAACAAATTTAATATAGTAATAAAGTTTTACTGAGAATTAAGAATTACCAAGACAATGTATTCATACTTCAGATTCTCACATCTGACTCCATTCCTGAATCAGTAGGTCAGGGTAGGAGCTGGGAAGCTATACTTTTAACAAGCATTCTAGATTGTTCTGATGCAGATGGCTCAGAGAACATACATGCCTTGAGGTGGTTACACAGTATTATCATGGCCAAAGCTCACACAAATACCTTTCCACCATTTCTTCATCTGAATAAGACTTGCCCCTGCCCAGGGGCTCAGACCTCTAGCTACTCAAAGCAGAACCCAACATGTGACAAAAACAAAAATAGCTTTAAAAGGAAGAGAACCTGCAGGAAGTGGAGGCAATAAAAATACCAGGGGCTGTTCTGGTCTTTTCCAGACTTCCAATCACAAGAGAACTATGGATTTCCGATAACCATCTGTTCAGTGCCCAGAACAGTTTTAGTAAGGTGGAAAGTCAAGAAAGAAATTGAATTCATAGATGAACCTTGAATAACTGACAACAAAATTTGATCATGGAACATCTAAACTACTGTTCAAGGTAAACTACAAACAGAAAAATATAACCATCTACTTACATTCATCTACTCCATGTACAGCCTAGAGTAGAATACTTATTTTGTAAGAAGTACTAAGTGGAATTTCCATGTGTGAACTGCTAAGAGTATAGTTGGTGGAGGGATGTCAGAGGAATAAGAAGGAAGGTCCAGGAGATGCAGAACTGCACTGAAAAGCCCCTCACTCTGTAAATGGTGTCCCACCCCATCTCCCAAGGTCCTCATGTTACAGAGATCCATACACAGTCTTCTATTAGTACACATAAGAAATCTAGCAAATTTGCACAGTAAGATTTATACACATTCAAGAAATTATGTAAAAGTTTAAGACTTTCAAGTTATTCTGCATACATGTCTGGTTTCTTTATTAATATATTCCCAAACACCTAGAAAAGCCACTGGGCCATAGTCAGCTTCAAGTCAGAACAGGAAGCAGCTATGCAAAAATCTGATGCCTGCAGATAAACCAACGTTTCAGCCTCCACTAAGACCCAGGAGCCAGTTAAAGAAGGTTTGAACTGAAGGTACCTAACCTTTGGGTCTCCACATGCATTCTTTAGAATCCAGAAAAATGATTAACCTCAACAGCTGCCTTCCTCTGCATATAGATAATATCAACATTCCTTTAGGTCAAACTAACTTAGGAAAAAGAAAGATCTAAACTTACAGAAACCAGAAGCCCCCTGTCAAGAATAACTATATATTTTTTTACAATCAGTGACTTACTGTTGCGCTATGTCGGCTACATATGTGCTGCTCTGTAACAAGGCATGAGAACTAAATTCAAACTTGTGACTGCTGGAGGAATTCTCACAGAGAATAATCTGTCCCATTCTCCGAGAGTAAACTGTCTTTTTCAGGATTTTCAGTCTCACTTTAGCTAATAAACTCTTTGTCTAGCTATCTTTGAGACTTTTATTCCAGTTAACATATTTAAATATTTATTGAATAACTAAATATCTAGACAGTGATGAAGCTAATAACACACAAAATATGCCCGGTGTGTTCAAAATCTGATTACAGATACTGGAAAGAATTAAGTGACATAGGATAATGATCATAGAGAATAACTGCAATTTTTAAAACCCATTAGGTACATGTCTCTATTAGTCATGTTTAGTCAAAATGATTAGAGAAGATTTTTGGAGAGAAGAATTTCCACGGTCTGTATCTCCTGCCAACAGCCATACATTACTCCAAATAGGCTAGTCTGAGTACTCAGTACGCTTAGTATTAGCTATGTCTCTTTTGAATTAAACAAAATGCTGAAAAACAATTCCAGGAAAATGATATTTGGCTTCAATCTATACCATAAATCAGGTCTTTAAAGTTTTTTTTCTAAAAAAGAAGGTTAAATTGGTCTTCTCTCAGGCACAAAAATAAAGTTGTACTACCAGGATTTGATCCAAAAGTAAAACTTCATAACTTTTATGTTAAAAGCTTCAATTATAAGACCAAGTTACAATTTTAAACATCAAGTAGGTAAAAAGCCCTTTAAGAAAGTCCATGTGCAATCATCAAAGAATAACCTTATGACAGAAAAGTACTACCTCTGAAGAGTTGTTTTTGTTTTTAAAACAATGGGGCAGGGGAGTTATTTACCTAGCACCATTCTCAGTGGCTAGAAACTTTAATAATGCAGTGCCTTCTCCTCTTTGTTAGCTAGTGAAACAAGATTTGAGTTTCACATTCAACTGGTGGCTGCTGTGGAATGCATTAAATAAGGAATGTTTTATCCAGAATAGAACAAACTTAATCTTCAGGTGTGGATTGATACAAAGAGAAGGACATTCACAGAATTCAAAAGAGACTCAACACCTAACAGATTCCTGCTCCCCTGCCCTGGTGTTACATTACCTGCTACCGTGCATGGGATTCATTTCCCTCTGTAGTCGCAGATATGTAGAAGGCACTCCTGTTAATGTAAAGAAGCCAGCTTGGGGTGCTTGGTTTCTTTGTGGGTAACTTTGACACTGAAAGGGAAGATCTGAAAAATCTTTTTCTATCATCAATAATTACATTAACAATCATAGAGGTGTATGAGCAGCAACAGTCAGTGTTTCATTAAGTCAGTGAAATGTCCAGTCTGGAGAAAAAAATCACATACATGCAAGTTAATATTCTGTATCTGACAGCATGATTTTATTCATCCCCCAACATTTGCATAGCATCTGTTATGCTCCAGGCAGGATGCTAAGGACACTATTACCAAGAATGTAACTACATCTGACAGCACATATACATCCATGAGCAACTTGATTGTGCATTTGCAGTCTTGTACAAATTTGTGCAATTTTAGAGGAAACCTTGTAAAGTTTCCCACAAATTCCAACTATTTTTTCTAAGAAGCACTATGTAACTGTGTGTGTGTGTGTGTGCATGCACATGCTCTTTGTAAGAAATTTACAAAAAGGAAGTCCAATTTATACAATGTTCATCAATTTTATGTTATAAACATCATGTCTCACTGAGCACCTTCTTCAACTAAATTAATACCTCGTTCTTCCTCTGTTTAATGAATAGCATTCCAGGAATGAATACTTGGATAACATTTAGATACAGAGATCTCAGAAAGCTCGCCCACCAATTCACAGCTTGTCCCTAACAAAGATGTCCTAAGATGGCTCACTGGTTCAAAATTCCACCAATAGCATAGAGGATAGCATATCTTTCACAATATTGTGCCTGGCCTAACTCTGGAACTGAAAAAAATCTTGATATAAGGATGAGGGGTAGAAGTGTATATATCTGGGGAAGAAAAATGGCCTAATTTCCTAAACAAGTTAATTCAAGTATCATGAAAATATTTGTTTTACAATCAAAGGGCCTAGATTAAATCTGACTTACAGAAGACTTTAAAACCAAAAGGAAATATAGGGTATGGTATGTTTAAATATTCTTCTGTTATAATTTATCCAGAAGATAACATTTTAATTACAGAGAGAAACTGTTGCAATTGACTCTGAAACCATAGGTGAACAACACACTATTTTCAGTTGCTGGCAGATTTAATAAATTATTCAATAAATTATTTCTGCATGTTCTTTACCATTAACTCTTTAGTTTTTGGAGACTGGCTACTACCTAGCCTAGTGCTCTAGTCAGGGTATTTTCCTTATGCTGAAACCAAGTGGATCATTTACTTTGAGCAAGTTTTCTCTGCCTTTAAAAAACTAGGCTAGGGCCCTCCCAGGTGGCGCAGTGGGTTAAGCAACTCACTATGAAGCAGACTGCAGCCACTGCAGCACGAGTTCGATCCCTGCCGCAGGCTGGGGAGGTAACCCACATGGTGCAGCAGACCTCTCCTGTCTCGCCCGCTGCTCCCCTCAGCAGTGTATTTCGGTTGATCTGCCTGTGCTGTTCCCCACTCTGTCTGGTGGATTCTCTCACCACCACCCCCCGCACTTCTGGCCTGTACCCCCGTGTTTGTATGCATAAATAAATTTTTAAAAAAATAAGAACAGGATACAGTAAAGAAATCAATCTGACCCAAGTGGAAGAATTGAACGTAAAGTTAGCCAAAATTTAAAAAAAAAAAAAAAAAAACTAGGCTAAAGCCCTATGAGAAAACCAAAAATTATGATTTGAGGTGGCATCAAATTTTAATTTAGGTTTGTATACACTCCAATTTTCAAGCACAATTTGGGAAAGGCTGACATATTAGGAATAAAAACCAATTCAGCCTTCCATTTAGCTTCATTCTTCCACTGGATAACCCCTGTACTATGAGTCTGCAAATATCTCGACACAGAAGCACTGACCTCTGCTGCCAGAGACTGGAACTTTTCCATCAGGGTTTTAACTTTAGTTATGTTTTTCTAGAAAGTTCACAGCAGTGCAGAAATGTTTCTCAAAGTACAATCCACAATTACTTCCTGGATAGCTCAGAAATGCTAGAAATGTGCCCTTCTCCCCTCATTCAGGTAGGAAAGGTGGGAAAGGGAAAGACTGACTCTGTCCCTCTGTACTAGCGAGGAAAGGCCTATACTTCTCGGGACTCATGGCCGGTGGTTCTCAGCACACAAGAATCTAAATACAGAAGCCTTTGCATCTGGATGGACTTGTAAACATTCTTTTTATTTATACATTTATACATACAAGAGCTAGGGTATAGGTCAGTGTCCAGGGCGATGAGAGGACTTACCAGAGACCAAGTGGGGAGCAGAACAGGCAGACTGACTGAAACACACTGCTGAGGGGAGCAGCGGGTGAGGCAGGAGAGGTCTGCTACGCCATGTGGGTCCCCTCCCTGACCGGTGGCAGGGATCAAACTCGTGCTGCAGTGGCTGCATTTTACTTCATAGTGCATTTCTTAACCCACTGTGCCACCAGGGAGGCCCAACTTGTAAACATTCTTGTAAACATTGGGGCTCAGTTGGTGGAGAGGGAAGAATGGTTATCAGCTGGACAGCTTATGTCTGCCACAGGTAGATGATTAAAAAATTTTAAGGTGACTTCAACAGGGTAGCCCTCTGAAGAGACAAAGAAATTAGATTGTCAAGTCATGCCTTACGTGTAAGTTAACTAGAAGTAGAACAATGATTTGACAGCACAAAAGGGGAAACCACAAAATGACCTAAAGAAACTGGGAGAAATTTTACACTCTAAGAATGAGAAAGGTCTCTATGATACAAAATCCAGGAACGATAAAGATTCATAAACTCAACAACAGGCAAAAAAAAAAAAAAAACCAGTTCCTTAAAAGAAAAAGGCAATCAAAATACAAACCAAAACACATCTACTCATTCCACAGACAATGAGCCAATTACCTTAATAAGTAAAAAGGGGGAAGAATATAAGAGTTAACATTAAAAAAACACAAATTGCTTTTAAACAAATCAAGAGACGGTCAACTGCACTTATCAAATAAATACAAAATCAAAATGACAAGACCTTCAAGTTTCTGAAAAGAATAACAGCAGGGCTAACAGCCTCTTACATGGCTGGTGGGAGCACAAGCCTGCAGGCTCCCTAGAAAGGAAACCATGTTCAGCAGGTGGGAATCATCTTATACCTGTAACTGCATGGGCACAAAATAACCTTTGCCCAATGTTACTCATGGAAGTGTTGCTTATAATCACAAATACCACTGTCCTCTTTTGAAATTTAGAGAAAACTTAGAAGCAGGCTAAATAAACTCAGTTGCTTCCTTCAGTGAAATACAGCAATGATAAATACTAGATTTCACAACTACGAAAAGGGCATTCAACAAATTACTGTGTAGATTAGTATGTATACTTTGTTCCATTTGCATACTTTAAAAGTATGCAATGTATAAATATGCCGTTTAGCCAAAGGATCCAATTTTCTCAGAAGCCATTTGAATTTGTTTCACTTACAACACTCACCTAAAGGGCATCTCCTATCAAGCAGAGACAGCCCAAGGTGAAGCAGGCTTTCCTGGAGGTGAGCCTGGCTGCGGGCTGACTATGGACTGGAATACCAAAGCCAATTGATATATTTTACTCCTTAGCAAAAGCCTGAGTAGGGTCCAAAATGTCTTTATCACAAGTTTAACCAACGACAAATTCATTTTATAACAAGTGTCTCTTCTAATAATTGATTGCTGATGGAGATTTTGCTCTCATTTAATCTTAAATCAAATGTTTTCACCTTTACCTGTATTGTAAGCACACTGACATTTGACAGCTTCACTAGAGCTAGAAGGAAGAATAAATTGTGCTAAGTGAGCTAGCTCCAGTGAGGGGAGGACACTGGGAAGCAGAAAAAAAAACTCCTTCTCTGAGTCAGAACATAAAAGGAACTCTAAAATGAGCCACATCG
Organism: Galemys pyrenaicus; assembly: GCA_019455555.1. Taxonomy (NCBI): domain Eukaryota; kingdom Metazoa; phylum Chordata; class Mammalia; order Eulipotyphla; family Talpidae; genus Galemys; species Galemys pyrenaicus. Next base: position 5,436,487 of record JAGFMF010011611.1, read on the forward strand.
CTATTTTGCAAGTTCCCTTTAATTTAAGAATATGGGGATGAATTCACAAAGCTACAAAATCTCAATTTCTGATTGATCTGATCAATCTATTGATCTGATTCCCTCATTAGCTCAGCTGATGTTTTCTGTCTAATCACAATTCTCTACATTAAAAAGGCCCAATGGGCTGAGTGGTACATACATATTTCATACACCTCTGCTTCTTCTGGACAACATTTTGAAGGTTTTTCCCTGCTCTAAGGGCTTATAAAGGATATACTTTAGGAAGCCAAGTGTACAGAAAATGGCAATCCCCCAGGGAACTGAGAATATCCAGATAAGGCTGCTAAGGAAACTTTGCACCAGACGTGTTTTCTATACCCTTGGCTGTGAGATCACAGTTTCCACCAGACTGTGGCCCTATCCCACATCCTGAAGTCTCTGCCAGTGAGCTACATTAAGTCTTAACTACAACGCAGAGTACAATCAAAGCTCCTATAGGGAAAGAACAACCAAAAGAAAGAGGAAAATAAATCCTTGCTGTCAGAGAGAGCGCTAATAACCAACTTGGGATCAAAAGCTATGACTGCATGCATGCCAGCCCACACAAGTAGTCTCTAGAGTGTTACAAAAGAGCAGCTTTCACCAAAAAAAAAAAAAAAAAAAAAAATCCTCAGTACATAAGTACAAGAGGGATAGTATGGCGCGTTGCCTGTGACAGATGAGAGATGAGGCCAGGAAGGCTATAGTTTTCTTAACCTTATTCCTCTCTATCATGCAATCTCTCCTCACCTTATCATCCAGAATTCCTGAAAGAGAATTCTATACCGCTATCCTTACCTCTGCATCTCCAATTTACTTCTCAGGGGACTCTAATTTGTCTTTAAACTTCTCTCTGAATTCACTCTAAGTCACTAGTGAGCTCAAAATTTGTAGAGAAAATAGAACCCTGTCACTTTTTCTGAACCTTAATTTGGTACTGTTTATTTCAGTGTTTAAATATTTGTAAGTCAAAAGTCTTTCTGGAACTCTGATAAATGCTATGAACACTGTCCCCCCCCCAAAAAAAAATCATACATACACAAATGCAGGGGTCCAGAAATGCCCTAAAACTTATTCCTGGACAACTAAGTCAATAGATCCCAAGTTAAGAACTGCTGACCACTTGCAGGGATTCTGTAACTTTCCCTTATATGTTACTCCATTGCATTTTGAATCTTCTTCCTGAGTTCCTCCCAGATCCCTCTTCCTATACTTATATCTTAAACATTTACTATTCCCCAGGGCTATGAATTCAGGTCAAACCTCTTGTTGAAAACATTCTTCCTCGTTTTACTTGTGAGTTGCATTGAACCTTCAAAGAAGACCTTAATATCTTCCTCTAATACTTCCCAAAAAACTGAGGAAGTGGGAATACTTCCAAACACATTTTATGAAGCCAATGTTACTCTGATCATCAAAGGCAGAATAAGATACCACAAAAAAAGGAAACTATAGATGAATATCCCTGATGAACACACACGTAAAAATATTCACTATAATCTTTGCAAATTGACTCACCAATACATGACAATATACATACAAAACTATAAATATATCATTAAGGAAAAGAAAAACTTTAGAAACAATAAATCAAATAGTAAAGTGGCAGGTTAAGAAATACATAATAGTCTGTTACAATGGGCCAATGAGTGGTGCATATATATTCCATACATGCCTGCTTCTTCTGGACAACATTTTAGTACATGCAAACAATGAACTAAAATAGAAAGAAATCAAGAAAACAGAAATAGCATTAAAATATATCAAGTACCTATGAGAAAACCTAACAAAGAAAGCAAAAGACCTATTCAAAAACTATAACACAATACTAAAAGGAATTAGAAATGACACATAAAATGGAAAAATATTCCCTGCTTATGGATTGGAAGAATGAATATTGCTACAATGACCATCTTACCCAATACAATATATAGCTTCAATGCAACCCTGATCAAAGTTTCAATAGAATTCTTTAAACAAATAAAGCAAACAGTACTGAGATTGATATAGAAATACTCCAAATACCCAAAATAATATTGACCAAAAAGAGTAGAAATATCACACTCCCACACTTCAAACTACGCTACAAGTGAATCATAATCAAAACAGTATGGTATTGGAATAAAACTAGATATACAGACTAAAGGAGTAAAATTGAGAGCCCAGCACTAAATCCATATTTATTTGGACAGTTCATCTATAGCAAGGTAGCCAAGAGTATATAATGTAGAAAGCAATGTCTCTTCAACAAATGTTGCATGAAATTAGATCACTCACTCATACAATACACAAAAATTAACTCAAAATGAATAAAGACTTAGATATAAGACCAGCAACCATAAAATATGTAGAAGGAAATAAAGACAAAACAGTACATGGTATTGGCTTCAGTGATGTCTTTGGAGTTGGAAGTGTAGCTTCTGTCAATACAAATAACTCAAAAAATACCAATTTTTAAAAATAAAGTTTTCACTCCAATTGAAATCAAAATATTCTTTTACCAAACATTATTGTGGGAAAATTATTTATCTAAATATCTATCCCCTAACACTTTGCTTTTCATAATCCAGAAAATAGAATCTTAAATATAAAATAAACATCAAGTTAAGGAATCACCAACACTTGTAGAAATTTCCACTATGTGGGTTTTAATTCCAATCTTGAACAGCCACAGAAAATACAAAAAGCAGGTCAACTGGATACAAACTGTGTTTGCATTAGAACTCTAGCAAGTTAATGAATGCACTCACTAAAAATTTATTAATTTAAAAATAAGCATCCAAAAGTAAATATATTTTCCCATATAAGGTTTGCAAAATATCTAAATGACTACATCCAAATAATCCAGATTATATAAGGAACAGAAGCTTTAGTAATGGAAAGAAAATCATAACCTTTAATAAAAGATGGGATTATGAGGTAAAGATCCACATAGCATGTCTAAATCATCTGAATATATTTAAGTGCCATTCAGGACTAGAAAACTTTTCTTTGCAGCTCTGTGATGAGCAAGAAGTCAAGCTGAGAGCAAGTCACATTCCCATGTCTTCTTAGGCAACCAGAAAAGAAAAATGAAAACACAGGCAACTTTACAGAGTGTTAAAGTGTTAAAAACAGCACTTCACTGATACAGTTCTTATATTCATTTTCCTCAATCCCATTTACTGAATAGAAAAATAAAAAAATCTGAGGCACCCCTGGAGAACAGAGAGAAAAATCACAGAAACAGCTCCAGAAAAAGAATCTTGGTATAGGGAAAGGCTTCAAGAGAATTTCAAGGAAGAAATAAGCTAAAAAGAAAAGCTAGGAAGGGGCCTCCCTTGTAGTGCAGCAGGCTGAGCACGGCACTGTGAAGCATCCACAGCACAGCAGCGCGAACTTGATGCCTGGCCAGGAGGGGACCCACATGGCACAGCAGACCTCTCCTGCCTTGCCCATTGCTCCCCTCAGCAGTGTATTTCAGTAGATCTGGCTGTTCTGATCCCTGCTCTGTCTCTGGTGAATCCTCTCACCTTCCGAGAGTCTGATCTGTACCCCAGCTCTTGTATGCATAAATAAAAATAAATCTTAGAAAAAAAGAAAAGCTAGGAAGTAGATATCCTAAAGAATAGATACATGTTTTCTAAGTGGATAAACTTATTTTACATTATCAGTGCATCTAATTTGGAGAATACTATTTCACTGTTAATGTATCTAATGTGACAAAAATTAAAAGTCATAAATTACTTTTACATGTTCCTACTAACTAAACACAATTGAGGTACATGAATTCTTTTTTTATTAAAACCAATATTTTTCAGCTATCAACCTCAACTAAAAAACAATTTTCCCCAAAAAAAATAAAAATAGAAACACATATAATCTGTCTATTGCCTTGCAAGATATTTAGAAAGAGCCTTTTAAGGACCAGAAGTTATCTAAATTAAAATTAAAACTAAATTAAAATATTGGATTCCAGATATATCATACAAAGTTAGTTTTAAAAAATCAAACTTTTTCATTTGGCAAACATTGAAGTTCTAGACATGAATACATAGGAACAGAGATATAAAATTTTCCCTAATCACTATGTTGATTTATTTTAAAGTATATTAATATAGCCTATTTGTATACATTTTTCTAAAATTATGAGTAATGATATGTGTTTTAGCTCTTAAAATTTTGACCTAAAAATCAGAAGTGACCCCCAAACTAAAATATACCAGAATTCATCATTAGTACTGATGCGTTACAGGATTTTTTAACTTAAAAGGCTTTACTTGAACATTTACAAGTCCTATTTTGATTCTTAAAGACAAAGCAAGTACTAATTATATGTGTAGTCCAATAAATTTCAAGTTATTTTTTTCCATTACAACTTAGAAAGAAGAATTTTGTTTCTGGAGTTATTTTTGTTACTGTTTCTCCCTTTCAATAATGTGTAGTATCTTTATCCTATGTCTTTAACATAGCAATTTGTGAATGATTAGCTTAAAAACAATTAAAAGCCAATCCAAAGCCATTTTATCTTAAACCCAATGACACTAAGACTGGTAGACTAGAACCACCAAAATAGTAGACAAAGGAGATAAATAAAAATAGCACTATATTTCAGTAAATTCAAGATTAATATATTCATTATTTTAAATTAAGTTTTCTTTAACACTGACACATACTAAACTCCAAATTTTCAGTTCAAAACCATACTTGAAATTATACTAAAGACGTAATCTAAAAAGAGCAATATTTATGCCTGAACTTTGAAAAATATTTGACCCAACATTTTAAATCCAAAGAGAAAATATAGGCACTGCAGAGAAAATCCATAGCTATCTAAGTCTTCTATTCAGCAAGCAGAACTCCTTTAGTATATTCACCATGATCAAGTAAGTGAGTCTAACAGTCATGACGGGCATTTCAAACGCTCACTGGTAATCTGAAATAATCTTGTTCCCTATATAAATTAGTCATCTCAGTTCCAGGAAAAGCTAATAAAAATTGTGGTGCCTTGTTCACTGGAAACACATTGTTTAGCCAAAAGATGTTACGAGTGCTCCTTTAAACATTCAGCATAATCAAAGTCAGAAAACTTCAAAAGTGGGGGGAAGTATTGCAGGATAATTAAAGAGAATAAGAGGTGACTCTCTTGTAAATTGGGTCAAGGTTTTGATTTATTCCCCAAAGTGAGCAGGTCTCTTCACAGGGATTATTTCCTCTTTCTCATAGGCATCTACCAGAAAATCAGTGAATACTGATTAAAGTGCATAGTTTTAAAAAGTAACTTCTGTAATTAACTATTAGGACAAACCAAAGGGAAATAAATTCAATTTATAATGTCATTAGGATTAAAATCAGAGGTCCTCAGTTCCACCATTTTGAAATGTATAGACGTCCTTTAAGTGGACTTTGGTTTCCTCATCTGTAAAATGGAAACTTTACCTGTGACTTCTAAGGGTAAGGAGTTCAGATGAGAACACTTTATAAGCCCAGAATAAATAATAGCAATATCAAATGTGAATGTGGGACACTTAAATCAACAAATCCTTATCCAAAGGTTAATCATTTTCTCCATACTGGTTGGCTTTACCAGGTAATTATAAAAATAAGTGTAATATTTCAAGATTGTAAAGACACAAGAAAATTCAAAAATTTAAAAAGCTAAATTATTTATAATCCCTATTAAATTGTCAATTTTTAAAAATTCCATGAGTACAACATAAAAGAACTTTTAGAACTTTATTTAGTTCAACACATGATTTTTTTTTTTCTCATTAGATTTATTTATTGTATTTGACAACATTTGTAGTCCCCAGGGAGTTCCCACCACCATTCCACCCTTGCAACATTTGTGCTCTTTATGCCCTCCTCCTGTCTGTACCCTCCCCTCCCTCCGCATCCCCCCCCCCCATGATCCCTTTGGTCTATCTTTAACCTTTTGATCTTGAGTTCAACACATGATTAAGGGTGAGTCAGGGTCAGATCTAAGTTAAACTGAGTCACTTTTCACTTAACGCTAAAAAGATAATTAAAAATTTTAAATCTTAAGTTATAAATTCTCTATTTAAACATACATAATTTATGATTTCTAGTAGCAGAAAAGCACATCCTTTTTTTTTAAAAAAAAAAAGTATTCAACTGGAGAAATAACTTTAATAATTACAACAACGTGGGAGATGCTGAAGAATCTGTACCCAAGCACAGGGTTTTACGGGCTATAAAGTACACCGCAATGAGGTTGTTAAAATGTGAGACTCAAACGAAAGCATGGCAGGAAACAGGGAACACCTGCCTCAGTGCATATATGCTCTGAATGTCATGGTCCTGGCACAGGGACATTCTCCACCCTCCTGTCTCCTGCCAGCATGGAAGAGGGAAACTATAATAGTGGCTGGAAATCTTGTATCAGTCCCTGCTCATTCCTTAGTGCAACTCACAGGCTCTTAGCTACCTTTTCTGGAATTTGACCCTTTTCCTTACTTCTGGTGTCCACATCTGCATTCCTTCATTGCTCCAATTAAAACAGCTTTTTACTTGCTGGATCTCATCCTCCAAACTCCACGAAGCAGGTTCTACTACCATTTTGAAATATTAAAACAACACCTATAATTCCAGGAACTCACTCAAGGTCACATGAATTTGCAAACATTTGTTCTCGTGACTTTTATTCTTGGTTGTCCAATGGCAAGAAGCTTCTTTTTCTGTCTAAAATTAGTATTTGACAGACTCTGGTCCAGTGAACCTCAACCTCATGAAGCTAGACACCCTCCCTCCTTGGATTCTGCTGTGTCCCCACCACCTATATTGTCTGGAATACAGTGAGTGCCCAGTGAAAAGTTTTCTCAGAGAATATACAAGGGTTTTTGTTGGTTTTTTTTTTTTTTACAAGAAATTGTAAACTACTAACTGTAATTTAAGAATCTAAATAAAATGGATAGATTTCTGGAGTCATATGAAATGCCAACATAAACACAAGAAGAAATGGCTTTTTAATCAATCTTAAACGTTTTTACACATGACAGAATAAGAGAGGAAGCAACATAATTAATTTTTATGATGCTAATAAAATCTCGGCTCCAAATCTAACTAATGTCCAGAAGGAAAAATACAAGGCTGATTCACTTAAGATATAAATGAGAAATATCTTAGAAAAATATCATGTAACAAAAGCTAACAGAGCATTTTTTAAATCATCACTATAAAGGATTTATTCCAAGAAGGCAAGAGTAACTTTTATTTTTTAAATGTTTTAAACATCGTTATTTATTTTTTCCCACAATATAAGATTTCTCCCCTCAGGTGTAGTCACAATAGTTTTCCACTACCAAAGCACCCACAGCCCCCCCACCATAGTCTACTGTGCTCTGCCCTCCCTCCCCTCCTCACTGTCTACCCACCCCCTTCCCCTCCTCCTCCCCTCCTGACTGTCTCAGCAATCTGGTCAGCTTTCATGGGTTGGTCTTACAGTCTGTCTTTGATCCTGTGTTTGGCTCCTCTAGATTCTACTCATAAGTGAAACCATCCAGTATTTCTCCTTCTGGCTCACTTCACTTAGAATAATCACTTCCAGTTCTATCCATGTGGGCACAAATGGCTTGAGTTTATCTTTTTTGACTAATATTCCATTGTGTAATGACTCACATCTTCTTCATCCACTTGTCTATTATGGGGCATTTAAGGTTGTTTCCGTATCTTGGCTATTATAAATAGCGCTGCTATAAACATAGAAGTGCAGGTTTCCTTTCAAATTAGTGTTTCTGTATTCTTTGGATAGATACCTAGGAGTGGTATTGGTGGGTCATATGCTAGCTCCATTAGTCCTTTTGAGGAATCTCTATACCTTTTTACATAGGGGCTAGACCAGACTGCATTCCCACCAACAGAGTTACAGGGTTCCTTTTTCACCACAGAGTAGCTTAATATTAGAACATTTATTAGTGTATTTCAACAAGTGGATAGATTAGAGGGGGTAAATTGCTTTTAAAGTTATGTGGTAAACATATGACACAGCAGACCTCTCCTGTCTCACCTGCTGCTCCCCTCAGCAGTATATTTCGGTAGATCTGCCTGTTTTGCTTCCCACTCTGTCTCTAATGAATCCCTGTACTCCCGCCACCATCCCCAACCCCAGTGCCTCTGGCCTACACCAGTTCTTCTACACAAAAATAAATGTAAAAAAAAATTTTAATAATGAAAAATAAATACTTATGTGATAAAATTCAGCATCTGATTATGATAAATATTCTCAAAATCAAGAATAGACGTATGCATAAACTGATTTTTTAAAATATATGTATAACAGAATTGGACAGGAAATAGAAAAGAGAAGCCTTTTATGCATTCCTATTAAGACAGGAATGAGTCAAAGCTACCACAAAGTGCCATAGATCTTGACCAATGTAGTCAGAAAAAATATGAGAGAGAATGGAAAGAAAAAGATAGTCATCATTAGTGGTAAATGATTTGATTACCTAGGGAGAAAATTCAAGTAACCCTTGGAACTAATGAGAGTACTGAATTCCCAATTTAAAGTTTAAATTCTCAAGAGTAGTTCACTACATTAACCAAGTAGAAGTTATAATTGAATGCATTCAGATTAATAGCAAAATCTATAAAATTCTTATGTTTACCCTGATAAATGATAACTTTACCCCTAATTTTAAAAACATGACAGGAACATTAAATACTTGGAAAGTATACCCTGTTCAATACAAAAATTCTCTTCAAACTGATCTAGAATGTCAAAGAATTTCAAACAAATACTGCCTACACTACTTGACGAACTTTCTAAACTAATTCCAAAGTTTATATGGAAAAACACAACTTTAAAAATAACTAAATCCATTCTGAAAAACTACAGAAAGAAGAGGTTCCTAACTCACATGTCACAAGTGAATTTAAGAAATGATACTGGTGAACCGATGAACAGATAAATCATAGAGAACTCAAACACAGGAACTTATGTATTTGTATATAACTTTTCAGGGAAGCAACAAAGAAAAGATAAATCTATATATACGGTTAGGAAAACTGGAAGAAAAATAATAGGGAGAGGGTGGCTACTAACTTCATACCATGTTCAAACAAAACCCAAATGGATTGATTATCTAAATGTGAATAAGAAAGATTAAAGGTATCAGAAGGCTACAAAGACGAATTATCTTTAAGGAACCACAAAATTTTAAATTATATGACAAGACTGGATGAATATGACATCAAAATGAAGAATTTCTGCTCAAGAATTTTTATCAGGGCCTCCCTGGTGGTACAAGGGGTTGAGAGAGCACCACATTGTGGGGCATCTACAGCCACTGCAGCATGCCTTCGATCCCCAGCCAGGAGGGGACGCACATGGTGCAGCAGACCTCTCCTGCCTCATCCGCTGCTCCCCTTAGCAGTGTATTTCTGCCTATCTGCCTGTTCTGCTACCCGTTCTGTCTCTGGTGAATCCTCTCACCACCGGGTGCCATGTGTCTGGCCTGTACTCCAACTCTTGTATGCATAAATAAATTATTTTTTAAAAAAGAATTTTAATCACAGAACAAAACAGATAGATGAAGACCTGAGAAAAGATATTTGGAACATCTAAATACAACATGAGATTATATCTAAAAATGTACAAAGAACTTCCAAATATCAATAAGAAAACAATAAAACCCCAGTAACCAATGGCAAAATTATGTGAGAAGGCCACTTATTGAAGAGGAAGCCCAATAGGTATGAGAAAAGATGCTTAACTTTATTTTTAATCAAAGAAATACATATTAAAACAATCCAGAATAGTGTTTAAGGGTTACTGTGTTAACCTTAAGGAAAGCAGATCCACTGAGAAGGCTAAAATTCTTTCCTCTCTTTTATTCATCAGGGATCTGGATTTTAAAATCTGAGCATCCTGTAATCCAGGACTTTCAGAGTTTTGCTTCTGATGTTCCTTTGACTGAAAGTATCACTAACAAACACACACACACACACACACACACACCCCACCTACACACACTATATCAATGTATACTTTACATGATTGGAATCAGAAAATTTTACCAAATGAGATAATAAAAGTGACAGTGAGTACAAGAATTCTGCAGAGCTTCTATAACAAGCTGAGTGACCAGAACAATAGAAATTGATAGTTTCACATCTCTGAAGTTTAGAAGTGTAAAGGCAAGGCATTAGCAGGCCATATGCCCTTTGAAGCCTTGAGGAGAGGATCCATCCTTGCCTTTTCTCTTTTTTGATAGTTTGCTGGCAACTTTGATGTCCTTGACATAAAGATACAGCACTCCATTCCCCTTTCCTCACCTGCCATCTTCCCTCTGTGAATAACTATCTGTGTGTCTCAATTTATCATTTTCGTAAAGATACCAACCAGACTGGATTAGAGTGCTCTCTAAAGACCTCACTGAGACTTAATTATCTAAAGAGTCTATTTTCAAATACAATCACATTCTGAGGTACTGAGCGTTAAACAGTGAACTTTTTTTTTTCCTGGAGCAGAGAGGGGAGTTCAACTCTGAACAGTGAGGACAAGGACATAAGAAAAGAGACTCCCATTTAATGTCAGCAAGTGTGTAGCTGTGGAACACTCCTGGAGGGTATTCTGGCAAGTAGTTAATAACAAAACTAAATGGGAGTGTGGGTACTATCAAAATAAAATGAACAAAATGAATGTGAATCTATGAGATAATCCAGCAATGTCACTACTGAATATATAGACAATATAGTTTAATGAATTTGAATGTTAATCACAGCCTGTTTATGGTAAGTCTTCAAAAACAAGGCTTGATGAAACCAAGGAAACAGAATGAGATCCAAAATATTTAAGTTTATAACACATACAACATACACAACACACACAAAAAAAATTAGTGTCAACAAGTGTGTAGCTGTGGGACTTTTTATAAGAACACAAAAAAAATATGGAAAATAAAACATAATGGCTGCCTATGTGGAAAATGGATTGGGAATAAAAGAAGGAAAATAAAATTATGAAGTGCTCTTGTGTACTATGATCACATCCAGTCAACTTAAAATGTCACTGATCTAGACCTGAGGTAAAATATAAGGTCTAAGCCATTCGCAGCAACATGGAAAGAGCTAGCAGGGATCATGCTCAGTGAAATAAGCCAGAAAGAAAAAGAAAATATTGAGTGGTTTCACTTAGAGGAGGGATATAGGGGATCTAAATAAAGGATCAGGGGAAAAAATAACAGTAACAATAATAATAATAAACCAGCAGACAACTATAAATAAGAGATTCTGTGAAGGAGGAAGAGGAAAGGGATCAAATCGGGAAAGAAGAGCACAGGGACTATGGCGAAGGTTCATGGGTGGTGGGAATTTTGTGGAAAATGCACAGTGATGTAAAAGATATAAATAAAGGACTTAATTTTTTTCATTCTTTTCATTTAAAAGAATGAAATATAATGATCATGAAAAATGAAGACAAAGCTGAAGTTCACTGAGCCTTATTTCTAAAGAATGTTTAATAAGTAAACATAGGGGCTTCCTGGTGGCACAAGGGGTTGAGTGCCACACTGTGGAGCTTCCGAGCCACTGCCAGGTAGGGGATCCACATGGACCAACAGACCTCTCCTGCCTCATCCGCTGCTTCCCCTCAGCAGTGTATTTCAGTCTTTCTGCCTGTTCTGCTCCCCACTCTGTCTCTGATGAATCCTCTCACCCCTGCCTCTGGCTTTTACTCTAGCTCTTGAATGCATAAATAAGTAAGATCTTTAAAAATATAATTAAAATAAATAAATAAACATAAATTGTGAGTGGCAAAATCTTTGGTAATAATTTCTATCCCCAATGGCAGTGTATGTGAACTGCATATCAATTTTACTTTTTTAAATAAAATTATACCTGCCTACCAATACTATTTGAAATCATGGGGCACAAATTTGGGGGGTTTTTTCCCAAATAAAGAGAATCGAGGAATTATATGAGTCAGTCATATCAAATCTTTCTCACATATTTCTATGGTATAATATATATATCAATTCATGAGTTTCCCTGTGCTAAAAATTCACATTAACCTGCCCAAGAAAACCACTAGGTGATCAAAAGTGAGTTGGATTTATGCATAAAGACAAACTACAAAATCAATTTGGATTCCAAGCGTGACACAATGTCATTCTTTACTTTGACTCCAGGAGACTACACCTAAGTAATGGTACAACTTTAGACTGTATTTTATCAGATTCACCATAGTGCTTCAGTTCATGAATCAGTCCCTTGAAGAAGAGTACATCCTCCTTATGATGTCCCCCCTAACACTGTCCAGAACATGAAGCTTCTCACTGCAAACTTTCTGAGCTGCTCAATTTTTCATATTTATTACAATTTTAATTTCCAAACATACAGCTCTTGACAGGAAAGGAAACCAGCAAAATAATAGCTAGATATAACTTCTCAAATACTAAGTATATTTTTAAAGTCACATTGAGTCAAAAAATATTTGGGTAAAAAAGTCTAGACTCAACGACAGAATTTCTCTACTTCTATATTATTTGCATTTGATTCCAGATAAATCTTTTTGGTATAGGAATGACCTAAGCATTGTAGGATGGTTAACAGCATGTCTGACCTCTACCCATTAGAATTCAGTAGCACTTTTTGACAATCAAAAAGGTCTCCAGGCATTCCCAATGTTACCAGGGGGACCAGATCACCCCTAGCTAAAAACAAATACTTCAGAAGAATAAGATATTATTTTGGTTCAGAATTCGCAAAGAACAGTGTTCCTAATAAAGAGGGATGCCTTGGACTGTTGACTCAAGAAAAGAAGGGAAAGGCAGGATCCTGCAGTCTAATTGTCTTCACAGTCAGGTCCTCAGAAAGGATCCACTGTGCCAGTCCTCAACGAAGCTTTTTCATAGCCAACAGAATTCATTGAACCTTCCAAGAGCCACATTTTACATCCAAATGGAACTTGCTGGCTAGGATTTCTCTCCACTGACTAACTGTAAACGTTCTATAGTCTACTAACCACCAGTTAAACACAGCATCTGAGAAACCATAACTATGACAACCTCTTTAGTGTACAAAATATGCCTGCATTTCTTCCCAAGTCAGAATGTAAAAGAAAATATTATAGTTTGGAATGAGAACAGGTAGTGAGCAGAAGAAGAGTAGGAACAAAGAAATTTCTGCCAGTGGTCCAAGATGGAATACACATGACCGCCCTCCATATAGTCAGAGTTGACCAAATTGCCACCATACAAGGTATCCCAGCCTTTGGACCCGAGCTGCAATATGACAGAAATATGGCCAGAATAAGCACATATCTTTGGGGATCCAGCAAACCAAGGAAAATAAACAAGAAAAATCTTCCTTTTACTGAATAAGAAATACTAGAGGACTCAGATGATGACGTGAGCAAAAAAAACACAACTAAGTCATTTAAGGCATTAACCTCCAAAAATGATCTTTTGAACATTATATACATATGCTATATACATATACACACATATATATACACATACATACAATTACATACACACATACATACAAAGCTATATGTATATTTAATCCATGAACTAAAAGGTTTTAGCAGATGAACTGAAGCATTGCTACTACCAACATCACAGAGCTCTCAGAGAAATATCAATCACAGGGAAAAACTACAATGCATCAAAATCATGAAAGACTTTGGGGAGAGCTGTAGGAAACCTAATACAAACAAAGAGAGCTGTAAGAACATGCAATTATTAAACAAATGGAATAAAATTTCTGAGTCAGAAAATTTTCCAATTTTAGAAAAATACAAGAAAAAATATAACAAGATTTTAGGCGAGAAGAATGAGTTACAAACAACTTGCCCTCTAAAAAGAGGAGATGAGAAGACTAAAGAATAATGCTACAAAACTTAGAGAAACTAAGTCTTCAGTCTATAACTTCCATGTCCAAACAAGCAATCACTCACATATAAGGTAAGGGAAAGATATTTTCAGATATGCAAGGAATCAGAAAGTTGTTTTTTTTTTTTAAAGATTTATTATATACAAGAGCTAGAGTACAGGCCAGAGGCATAGGAAGTGAGAAGATTCACCAGAGACGGAGTTGAGGGCAGAACAGACAGATCAACTAAAGTATACTGCTGAGGGGAGCAGCGGGCAAGGCAGGAGAGGTCTCCCTGGCCAAGGATTGAATTCATGCTGCTGTGCCATGGATGCCTCACAGTGTGGTGCTCAACCAGCTGTTTCTGGGCCACCAGGGAGGCCCAGAATCAGAAAGTTTTTAATCCAAAACAGAATCTATGGAAAATATTTGAGAATTAAGTAAAACTACACATCTATGAGAGATTTTGAGATAGAAGATGAAGAAGAAACAATGGCAGACAGAGATTTTAGTAAAGGGAATGGGATATATGTTAAATAAGGATATTTTTTTTTTAAAGATGTATTTACTTATGCATACAGGGGTACAGGCCAGAGTTGCGGGAGGTGAGAAGATTCACCAGAGACAGAGTGGGGAGCAGAACAGGCAGATCGACTGAAATACACTGCTGAAGGGAGCAGCGGGCGAGGCAGGAGAGGTCTGCTGCACCATGTGGGTCCCTTCCCTGGCCGGGGATCGAACTCACACGGCTGTGCCACGAATGCTTCACAGTGCGTTCAACTCAACCTGCTGAGCCACCAGAGAGGCCCTAAATAAGGATTCTTAAGATCAAGATCCTGCAAGGAAAATCCCCAGTCCAGACCTAAAGATGGAATGCAAGGAAAGAGAGAGAGGGAATAAGTGTATTCTAAGCTGGTGAGTTCATCTGCCCTCTCCCCCATTCCCATCTATTCTCTGATTTTCCACAGATTCAATTACACGCCTTCCTGTACTAGAGGAAGCTGGCCCCTAAGGACTGCATCATCTTAGCTTTTTGGTCGGTTGGATTCCATCTGGGCTTGGCCAATGAATGTGTATCTGATGGAGATGAGAAAGAATGACAAGAGAATCAGGACATTTCTTCCCAAGCTTTCAAGAAAATTCCCAACTAAAACTTACATCTGTCTGCCCTTCTTCAAGGTCTCAAATTTTTTCAGTAACAGTAGCTCTCTCTCTAACATCAGTGACTCGGGAAAGTGCCCTCCCATGTAGCTAACTTCTCAGACTTAATATGAGGCTTGTGATGTTTCTTCTAGAATCCTAATACATATTCCAAATTGCTTATTTGATGACTATGTAGCAATGATGGAAACAAGAAATACGTATTTATGTGAAAAAAATCATTCAGAGATGTCCTATGATTTTGTTATATATTCTCCACACGGAACAACTATAGTTGAAAGAAAGACAAGTCAATTTTTTTTTTGCTAACCTTAAGATCACTATGTGGGGGCCTCCCTGGTGGCACAAGGGGCTAAGTCACAGCACTATGAAGTTATCTGCAGCCACTGCAGCATGAGCTCAATCCTCGGCCAGAGAGGTGACCCAGACATGGCCCAGCAGATGTCTCCTGTCTCACCCGTTGCTTCCCTCTGCTTCCCTCTACAGTGTATTTCCGTCAGTCTGCCTGTTCTGCTTCCCACTCTGTCTCTGGTGAATCCTCTCACCCCCTCCCCCCAACCTACCCCACATCTCTGGCCTGTACTCCAGCTCTTGTATGTATAATAAATAAATCTTTTTTTAAAAAATCACTATGTGATTAGTACAATCTTACCTAAATTTACAGTTGAGTAACATCACTAACATTTCTAATGTCAAATTTATGAATTATCTATTGACTAATGTGCCTGAACTGCAGGTCTAAAGTAACTAAGATAACAAAAAACTATTCATTGAACTCTGACATCAGAGACTCTTTAGCCACAAAATACCAAAACCATTAGACTGTTTCCAATTGTCCTGATGGCTTTGCTGCTACTCAACATTTCTTCCCCCCAGAAACCACAATCTAAGTCACTGTGAAGCCTCAGCTATAAGAGGGGCAGTGAGGAAGACAGCTGGATAACCAGAGATTGGTAGAAAATCTAAAGAGTGGCTGGAGTAGGAGTAGTACCATCAAAAACTCCCAATTTAAAAAAAAAAAAAAAACAAAGTCAAAGAAGAAGAAAACTTGAAAGAAACAGAGGCAATACAGGAGCCAAAAAAAAGGGGTAAAAACTACAGTAAATATCTTCAGAGCTATAAGCCACTAGCCTGCAATCAGAACCAAGCCAAAGCTATGAGAAAGAATCAGAAAAGAAGCATGGTCTGACTTCATTGTCAAGACAACATTGTCAACACTGTCCTCCTTAGTAATAAGACACCCTATTGTTGGAAACAATAATATTTCCTGCTAAAAACATTTCCCAGAACCCCTTACAGATGAGAATGACCAGTGAAAAGTCAGTAGAAATATTTGAGTGGACTTCCAAGGAAATGCCCCTTTATGACACTAACATATTTCCTTCTGGGTCTTAAACTTGAGTTACTTGACACGTTTTAAGTGCCAGATCATGCCAAATGCTGATGTATAGGCATAAGCCTCTACCCCACAGAATGCCCAAACCAAAATGCAATTTCCCCAAAAAATACTTCAGTTTTGCAAATTATGTTGATACTATGTTGGCCACTCCAGCACAAAAAAGGTTGCTGTAACTAAACTAAATAATGAAACCTGAATTCTAAATGACTTGGTAATAATCAAGGACCCAGTAACTCATCTGGAATTTATTAAGCCAAGTAGATTCACTTCTTTACACAAAAAGGATTACTGTAAATTGTAGTGTGGCTATCAACCACATTCTTTTACTAGAAATAAAGCCAAATTTCAAAAGTATCAGTTCTTTGGCAAGTTATACCTTTCAGAAATTACAAGCATTTTCTATGTCTAAAAATGTTTTCAAATTGGCTGAAAAGCAGGCAGTTGTATAAACTTTATCCTTTGAATAAAACACCTTTCTTTATGGAAACTACAAAGACTTCTTTTTCCTAAAATGAGCTCATAAGGCTCATTTTTAGTGAGGCATCATAAGATGTCCTTGCAGGCTCTTACAATTGCCTCTTCCAAAATGAACAGGAAAGCTAGACTGGCAGGATGACCCAAGGAACCATGAACCAAATATATGTATGCATATGAAAATAGCTATATGGAGGCGACGATGCTTAAAGAAGGGAGCAGTTGAGTTACTGGTAATGTCTAAATATTTGAGAAAACAATGTGTGAAGAAATTCCCACAGGGACTCTACATAACCTACTCTCTAATCAGAACCTTCAAAATATAGCTAGACAGAAGGGCATAGTGACTACAGGAACATACGGCAGGGTTTTCAACAGTGCTATAAAAATGGATTTTTTTTCTTTCAATTTAATAGGCCACTAGCAAGTGAACTAGTCTTAGATTTAGATTATAAATCCACTGATTTATAAAAACAGGAGGGAATCAGTAGCAGGGAAATGCTAATACCAGCCTGAGGATCCCTAGAGACAAGATGCCAGAAGTCCTATCAGAAGCCAAGCATTAAGCATTTGTTCATTCCAACTTTGATTTCTCATAGAGGAAAGGGTTTTTGTCACAGCCCAAGAATACTGAGGAGGGACTTAACAAAAACCCATTGTTTACAAATCAGAGGTGAAAGTAACAGTAAGCCTGAACCCATTGTGAGAGTCAGACACACACACCCTTAAAAATTAGCCATTCTAGAAAAGACAAGAGAAGGGTTTTTAGTTTCTAATTCTACATGGATATAAAAAGAATAACAATGATATTATGGGCATTTACTATTTGTTGCACACCTACATATATTTCACCCATTTTTCTTTTCTAAAACTGTCACCACACCTTGCCATCTTCATTTTACAGATATGGGAACGGAGGTTAAGGATGCTACGTGTCTTGTCCATTCACTCTGCCGTGGATAAACAATGCTTTGCAGTGTCACTCCAAACCCTGCCATTTTTGCCACTACACCATACTAGAACACAGGAAAGAATAAAAGACAAAATATACACTTTCATAGCAACTATGTGTATTTCTATTTAAAAGTTGGAAATGTTTATTTCCTTTACTATCATGTTTTCAGGTTAATAAAGTTTTACACTTCGAGTCACTAAATCAAAATTATTGAAATCCTTTTTAAAATATTTATTTATGCATACAAGAACTGGGGTACAGGCCAAAGGTATGTGCGGGGGTGAGAGAATTCACCAGAGAGAGAGTGGGGAACAGAACAGGCTGACAGACTGAAATATACTATTGAGGGGGGCAATGGGTGGGACAGGAGAGGTCTGCTGTGCCATGTGGGTCACCTCCCTGGCCAGGGATTGATATCTTGCTGCAGTGGCTGCGGATAACTTCACAGTGCTACAACTTAAACCCTTGTGCCACCAGGGTGGCCCCTGAAATCCTTTTATTCTAAACATTAAAACCAAAATATTTTTACCAAATTGTTGCTGGTTAAAAGCCCCGGGGACCGAAAGACATTTGCCCTGTTTCAGAAAGAAGGAAATAAACTGAGAAGATTAAAGTGACTTCCAGATGATCTTGAATATATCAAGGTCACACATTTCTAAAATAGAGCAGTGTGCTTCATCCTTGGTACTTTACATAGCAGATCTGTTGTCCTGGGGCAAACTTCCAGTATATGTGAAGGTTGTACCTCTAACATATCCAAAAATGTAGGTTGGAAGGGGAGAAGGAGTAAGGGATGATTCTGTGGACACAAATACATAGTTTGTTGGAGAGAATGCTGATTTTTTTTGGATAGCTCTTCCTACCTTGTCTTGCATGGCATGCCTAACCCCCTATACTAAGAATTTCCAGAAAGATTTTCTGAAGGTTGGCTTAGCTCCCATGCCCACACTCCAAAGCAGTACTTTCAACAAGTGAGACACTACTCTCTTGCCAATTCAATGGGCTCATTTCCATCTGGTTGTCTTGGTCATTTCTAGTCCTGAACACTGCAGAAAATCATCTTCATTTCTGTGTTTCATGGAATCAATGCTTCTTTAGGATACTCAAGATATTCCTAATTTTCTGCCTGTCTTTTTGACTGAAATCCCCCCTCCCATTTCCTGTTCTCTAATAGACAATATTTGCAAGGCTCAGTTCTTAATCCTCTATGTGATATGGCCTTTTCCTTCCACCGACCCCTCCTGTGCCATGGGTTCCAACATCGGCTGACATGGTATTTACATTGTGTAAATCAACGTGCATTGTGGGTAAAAAAATTCAAATTCTCTATCCAAAATTAGGCTTTGCAATACTCTCAACTTCAAATAAGCACCTTCCAAACTAAGCAGACTAGCTTCAATATCCTCCCAACCTTCAATTTCCTGCCTTCAATGTCCTACAATTGATCCTATATAGCCCTTGCTCACGTTGCCCTCCATGCTACAATTCACCCATCATCTTCCTGGCTCAGCTCAAGACCTTTTAACAGAGGCTCCAAATACCTTTCCCAGCTTCAAACTTCCTGCAGATTCACTGTCCAACATGTATTCCCATGCCGCCATGCGATTTGTCCCCTTCCTGTCAGGATAAAGCCCCAAAGAGACACAAGAAGCCTCATCTGCACCACACACTGGAGCGGAGGGGGTTGGGGGGGGGGGGTCTGCTGCATCAGCAGGGAGTTATTCAGCAGTACCTATTTAGGGTCAGTGAGAATTTACACCATTCATGTTAAGTCTAAGTACATTCCTGTGCTTTTTAACTCGGCTCCAATTGTGAAAACTGAAAAAACAAGAGAAACATGGAGCAGCCAGCAGCAGCACAAGGTGTGCAGGAGCCTGTCAGTGGGCACAGTTAAAAAAGCAGGAGAGAACTAGAGGAAGACAGATGAACTGAGATTGAGGGGTTTTGTTAGATCTAACGTCAAATCCTGGCTCTACTGGTATCAGTTATTTGGTGTCAGGAAAGATATATCTCTAGCACTTTTTCCCGTCTGTAAAAAAGTTATTTTATAAAAAGTACATTACTTAATTCATAGGACGATGGGGATGGCGGAGGGGGAGTCAGTATCACAACAGACAAGGCGTTTCCATCTCTTTTCTCTCATTTCTGAACAAAGGTCTTTTAAAAGTCTCCACTCCTTAGGTTTATGGGCCATTTCAGAACAATTCCTGAAAAAAAAATTGTATCAAATACAGCCATATGAAAGCATGAGACAGGAGGCCACGGTTGATTGGAGCAGAAAGGAAAAATATTCTTGTTCTCAAATTTGTAATTGCTTTCTCTTATTTATAAACAGGATGAAACTATTTTTTGCTTCTCTGTCTCTCATTATTTCCTGATATCGTCCACGCTCAAGGTGGAGAACACTGAGGAGTGAGTTGGGAGATCTTATTCATGACCTATACCTCCAGATTTCATAATATGCCGTTCCCAATGTGGGTATTCAGCTAAGAAGGTTTAATCCCCAAATTTTCATTAATGTTTATTTAATCTTATGGACTGCTTACATTTGGGTTTACAATTGGTTGAACAAAGTCAATATCACTCAGTTGCCTTTTTGAAGACATGCTTTGAACTGGCTCAATCTAGATCTGAACTTTCAAAAAAGCAAAACTAACCAAAAAAAAAAAAAAAAAACCTAATACAACACACCCAACTTCTCTTGTTGAATGAAGCACTGTCAGAAAGGCAGTGATGTCACAAGAGTTAAAGGTTTTCAAGTAAAAAGAATTGAAAGACTTTTTTTTTTTTAATTCTTCCATTTATTTATTCAGTGACTATTATTGCCTGCTAAATGCCCAGCACTATTCAAGAGTTTGAAAGCAAATTAAGTCCTGGCCCATAAGACACATTCTAGTGGAAATAGCAACCAAAGAAAAAAATATATATAAAAGCAAGTGATGATAAGTGCTATAAATGTAAGTGTGGAATAAGAAGATTATGAAGGGAAGGGGCAGGGAATGATGACGCATCATTTAAGCTGAGCCTTGAATAAGTGAGGGACACATATTCATACAGAAGAAACCGCAACACAAACTCCCTAAAACAAAAACTTTTGTTTCAATTTTGAGGACCAGCAGGAAGACTTTGTGACAGCAGCACAGTAACCAAGATGAAGCATGGGAGCAGAGATGGGATAGGCATGCAGCAAACAGACCTTTGGGGACCCATAGAGCATGGTTTTAAATTTTATTTTTAATGTGATGAGGAGCACTGGTGGAGGAGAAGGCAGAATTGAATGTGTAATCCCTGGTTTACATTTTAAACAGGAATCTGGCTATAGCTTTGAAAGCAGGGAGTTTAATAGTGGTTATGGCAAGAAGTGAACAGATTCTAGAGAAGTATTTGAAGATGTAATCAAGTGAATTTGTCTCTTGACAGATTGGATGTGGGTATGATAAAAACATCAAGTCAATAATGACTTCAAAGTTGGGGACACAAGCAACTGGTTAAGCAGAGGTACCATTTACTAAGATGGGAACATCTCAGAAATGATTGGTTAGGCGGTAAGAAGGGAGGAACTAGGAGTTTAGTTTTGAAGAGAGTATCATGTGCCTATTTGACCGATAATTCAAAATCTTGAGCAGGCAAACAGACAGATATAGAAATGGATATCAATCTAAAAGAAAGTTTAAAAACAATGACAGGTCCAGGAATGTAAATATTAAAGTTATTTGCAAATAGAAGTATATAAAGTTATGGATTTCATAATGTCTGGTAGGGAAAGATCACAGAAAAGAAGATATGGATTGATGAACCAGGGGCCCGCTAATACTGACTGATTAAAATAATTAGGAGGATCCAGCAAAGGACAGTCAAAAACAACAAGTAAAATGAAAGAAAAATTCAGAGGGCAATTGAAGGAAATAGTTCAAAAAGGCAGGTATATTTACCTTTATCTGATGTTGCTAATAGGAGCACAATATTGTCTTCAAACACTAGAATAAGTTCCAAATGGATTAGACACTGCCCAAGAAGGCAAAATGTTTGCTTGCCTATTTTCTCTCCCTGGCATAGAATTAAAGATTTCAGATTCTAAAGAATTCCAGAATCAAAGTTCACAATGAGGTTGTCAATGGCTGCCTTTCCTTTGACTGTTATAAAAGGGTGGTATAACAAAATAATTCAGATATTCCCCTCCCTGCTCAGACATCAAGGTCAAATCTCAATTTAGTCGAGAAGGCACAGTTGGGGCCTGCCTGGTGATGCAAGGGGTTAAGTCTCAAGACTATGAAGCTATGGGCAGCCACTGCAGCATGAGTTCGATCCCCAGCCAGGGAGGGACCCACATGACACAGCAGACCTCTCCTGCCTCACCCACTGCTCCCTTCAGCAGTGTATTTCAGTAAATCCGCCTGTTCTGCACCTCACAGTCTCTTGTGAATTCTCTCACCATCCAACATCTGGCCTGCACCCCAGCTCTTGTATGCATAAATAAATCTGTAAAAAAAGGGGGGGCACAATCATTGATCATGATCTTTGCTTCAAAATTTACAAGTTAAAAATACTAATTAGAAATTATCCTCATCAGGGCCTCCCCTGGTGGCGCAGTGGGTTAAGCAACGCACTACGAAGCAAATCGCAGCCACTGCAGCACGAGTTCGATCCCTGCTGCCGGCCAGGG